>JARACY010001314.1:0-61198 GCA_029255725.1 Scrobipalpa atriplicella | reverse complement strand
GGTTCATCCTGAAATGTAGATCTCGTCAAGGCTTATCATTTGTCCCTATACACCAGTACTCTAGGATCGATAGTTATTGAGACATTGCCATTTTAAGTTAGACACCTGTCATCTGAAATAAAGATCTTGTCTAGATCAGAAAGTATTAGCAGGGAAGAAGTCATGGCCCAATTTAACACCTTGCCCTATAGCAAAACGCGCTGAAAACGCGCGTGTGCGCGCGTCTCTGCACGTTTTCAGCGCGTTTGACTTGCGTACAAAATACGCGATACTAACGCAAGCATAGTGTGAAAAGGTTAAAATGATCCGCAGGCCTTGCATTCGCTAAACGTATGAGTTGCGTCCTCTGCGCGTATTCAGCGCGTAATCATAACCCAGAGAATAGTTTAGTACTTTGTCAAAATCCTAAGAAAATCCAGTTTTTTTAATCAAAACACCGGATTTTCTCAGGATTTTGACAAAATACTAAATTTTTCTCTGGATTATGACCAGTATTTTGTCAAAGTAAGGGTTAGGCAAAATCCAGCCGCCATACAAAATAAAAAGTCAAATATCTCCTCAAAGATAAGAGATAGGTAGGACAATGGAGGGCTACTTCCAGTGGTCATGAAAATCCAAGATAGCGGATACAAAATGGCGCCCAAAAAAAAATTGCTCCGATCAGTCTGAAATTAAGCAGGTGTGAGGTCGCTGACGTATTGATTCGATATTTTTGATTCGTTTTCTGGTTCCACCATTTTTCAAAATGGCTGCCGTACAAGCTCAGGGTCTTTTGTATGGAGAACTTTGATTTGGCTCTGGCGTAGAAACAGTTGCTCGTGGGGGGAGCTGATAGCACTATTATGGTGTTTCATGTGTTAAATTATTATTATTGTTGTATCCTCTCTCCCTACCAGCAACTGTTTGTCATGCAAGGATTTTCTGTATGGGGAGCTTTGATTGGCCCTGGCGCGGGAACAGTTGTAGCGAGGGAGGATGGGTATTTTTTGATGGGCAGGTATGTAAAACGACCAATCCGCGGAGTGGTATTGACAAAATACCAGACCCCGAACTACATTAAAAAAAAACGATGTCATGGGTCGTCGGGTCAACATGGTTCATGTCTGCGGGGATGAGTTGTCAGTGCGGGGTTAAGTTATCAGTGCGGGATGAGTTATCAGAACGGGGATGATTTGTCAGTGTGGGATAAGTTGTCAGCGCGGGATGAGTTGTCAGTTGGGAATGAGTTGACAGTGTGGGATAAATTGTCAGCGCGGGATGAGTTGTCAGTAGGGAATAAGTTAACAGTGCGGGGATGAGTTGTCAGTGCGGGGATGAGTTGTCAGTAGGGAATGAGTTGACAGTGTGGGATAAATTATCAGCGCGGGATGAGTTGTCAGTAGGGAATAAGTTGACAGTGCGGGGATGAGTTGTCCTCTCATCCCGCACTGACAACTTATGATGCGCTGACAATTTATCCCGCACCGACAACTTATCGCGCTCTGACAACTCATCCCCGCCCTGAAAACTCACCCCGCACCGCACTGATAACTCTTCCCCGCACTGACAACTCATCCCCGCCGACACGACCCATGTTGACCCGACGACCCATGACAGCGTTTTTTTTATTTAGTTCGGTATCTGGCATTTCTTCTATGCCATTTCGCGGTGTGGTTGAATCAAAAACTGCTCACTTCGCGGGCTGGCATTTCATCAGTACCACTCCGCGGATTGGTCGTTTTACATACCTGCCAAACCCCGAATTCGGCAATTGGCTTTTTCGTGTTTGCCAGTCCGCGAATGGTTGCTTCAAAACGCTCAATGGCCGATATACAACCGAAATAAAAGGACATTTTGGGAATAGCGCGTTTTGAATTTGCCAATCCGCGAAATGATCCTTTTTTTCGGCTAATGAACGATTTCGGGGATTGTGCTGAACACATACAATGCTTTATCTCCACTCATACGTACAGTACGGCCATAAATATTGCACATATGCCCTTCGAAAGAGACAGCATTAGTATTAGTAGCGCTGTCACTTTCTTATATTCGACTTAAGAACAGGATAGCAAATAAACACATGACATTGACATTCCTAATCTGACATTAAATTGCTTAAATTTGACATTAGATTGCTTATTTAACGTAAAATAAGGAACATGCTCTATGTTCGGTTCTTATTTAAAGCAGCTTATGTCAAATTAGGAACGTCAAACACATGTGTTTATTTGCTATCCTGTTCTTATGTCAAAGTAAACAAAGTGACAGCGCTATCTTAAAATTAGTTAAGAATGGGGCGGCCAGAATCGAGGGCAATGTTAAACAAAACTTTTTTTTTTTCAAACTGAACAGCTTTCAAAAATGAACAACTTTTTTCATAACTGAACAACTTTTTTCAAACTGAACAACTTATTTTAAACTGAACAACTTTTCTGGAAACTGAACAACTTTTCTGGAAATTGAAACTTTTCTCAAAATTGAACAACTTTTCTCAAACTGAACAACTTTTTTTAATAATTCGAAATATGAAAAATAAAATATCCCGCCCATAGAAATTGACTCGAGCCGCTGACACCATTTGTATGGGAGGACCAATTTATTTTTCGTAATTCAACCTATGTTCTTTGTGGAAAGTTGTTCAGTTTCATGGGTAGAATAACACCCTATTTAAAAAATTGCTACATATTTTTTTAAAGTCCTAGTATTAATATTATTATTATTTTACGTAATGTAAACTATTTCTACATTATGGGGTATGTGCTTGAAATAAAACCTCTTTTTATTGTATACTTATTTTACTTTTGTTCTATGGTACCACTGCAGTGACAGACTTGATTTTTACCTTGTAAGTATACAAGAAAAGATGGCGGAATTTTGGATGCGAGCGGCCGTAACCTCTCACCTTGACAGCCCGCAGGCGACTGAAAGAATGGAACATCGTGCCTGTCGTAATATAGGTTGAATTTTGACCTGCGCGCGCCATACTAATTTGTATGACAAAAATGAGCCAAATTATATTGCATATTTAATAACTAATTGCAATTGCTATTTAAATCGAATTATAAAACAATGACCATCTACGTGTTCTCTGTTCTTTTGCGATTAATTTGATGTAAGTATTGTTGCTTTTACGTCGCTCAAAAACCTACACTTAGTCAGGAGCTGCGTGACTATTTCATACTTTTTCATTGATTTCTCAAGCGTTTTTCTGTAATTTATTATATGACTGTATGTTATTATTATTTGATCTATTTGTTCTCCATTTTATACTGAATAGAATGGTATAATGTTCTTATCAATAAAACTTTTTTGAAAGTACTAAACTAGTCAATTTCCGAATCTTGTTTAGCCGATTTCCCATACTTACCTCCTTAATATGTAAATTTTTCCCAGCACGAACGTCTAAGCACCCTTTCTTGCTAGTAACTAACTCCCTAGGATTAATAGTGCAACTTTCTTGTTTCGCTTTACTGGATGTCGCGTCAAAGAGGTCTTTGACCGACTCCTTCGGGTTTCCATGGCAACGAGTACATGGAAGCTATATGAAATAGGCCTTTGCGGGAGTTTGAAAAAGCGCATTATGAGTACAGCCTTTATAAGTCTTTTTATGCCCTCGTTAAAATTTCGCTTTTGCGATAGAAAAGGCTTACATTTACAATGTTTTCTGTACGTGCTATTATCTCGGAACTCTTTTATTTTTGCCGGGGTTTTTACGTAGGATTTACTTTAATAAACATAGTTTATATGAGAGTTCACATTTGCATGTATTATGGTAGCTGGCAGAGCGTATTCCCCTGTCCCCGTTTTTACTCGTCCGAGGCACAAATAACTCGGAATGGAATTATTCGCTCCACCGTGCCCGAACTCACTGGAGTCTGTCTTCTATTGTAGGCGAGCCACGGCTATATTATCGAATGTTTATTGTTATAGCTTCCTATGTGGCAAATTCAGCCAGACAGGGCTGTCAAATTGCAGCCCAAAACTTGGTAAAAAGGGCCCGTATTACATTGAGTTATCCCTTATTTATAATGCAAATGCGGGACTATAACATATGTGTACGCAACGTTATGGAGATGTTTACTTTAAAAACTTCAGAGGGTCGCGTTCTTTTCACATCCTTTGTTTGATGTTTTATGTTGTTTTGGGAATGGAAATGCTGTTTCTTTTGAGAAATATTTTACAGTATTCCCTCCCTCTAACTAGTTACCAAAATTTCTCAACTAGGCGAAACAAGGAATTTCCTTTTTATCAGGTATTGAACCTTTTATCTTTGGCGGTATTGTCGGATTGGGTCCGCTGAAGCCAGCTAAGGTCTTAAGCTTTCCTCGATCCGATATTGCTGCTTTGTTCAGTATGCTGCTTATATACGTATTGCTGCAGAAGAAATCCTCATTTATCATTATCCTTTTCTTTTGTAAAGATTTACAAAAGGCTTCGCTTCGTATGTTTGATCCTGATACGGTCCTGTACAGAGAAAACAAAACTCTAGTTACATAGCTCCTTAGAGAGGAGGAGTTCTCTCTCTCTCTCTCTCTCTGTATGAAATGTGGGTTGATTTGAAAAACTACATGATGAATGATTTGTTTTACTTGTTCGTGAAGATAATTTATTGAGCGGTGCGTTTGCTTTGGAGACTTGATTATTGTTTTAAAGAGAATCTTCCTCCGTCATTTCTTGATCTGAAATTTAATTTTTCATTCTTCACATACATTTTATGTTGTGGATTATTTTAGAATTGAAAAAATAAAAACATTACAAACCTTACATAGCATTGGTCATGTAATAACAGGATACAAAAGTAGTAGCGAAAATGCCTGTATGCACATTATTTTGTTATGTATGACCCTGACACGTGCATGCCCCGTTGACTGATGGGCCGTGAATAGGCCGCCGGATCCCTGCTCCGCTGCGCCCATTGTCATCTTCCGTGTTGCACTGCTCTATATGCCACTGCATGCTGACAGCGGTTAGTTTATATAGCGAATATGCGAGTGAGAAGGTATATGTATCTATAGAATTGCCTGGAAAAAGTTAAATAAGTCCTTTTAGGGCGAGAGTTTTTTGGTCTGGTTCCCAAATTACCTACAAATTGCGTTCGGTTAAATATATTCTGAGAATTTCTACCTATGTGTGGAACTATAGGGGAAGCGTACGGTATTGACAGCCAAAATATCCCCACTGACTTGCGATTCAGTCACACTGTAAAAGCTTTTAGCCTAGTCATTCTCTGTTTTCCTTCCATCCATCCACTAACTTATGTTAATACGCGCCGCATTTGAAATAGAACCTTTTTCATCATTATTATACAGGAGATTTGTCTGAAACAAAATAAACTTGAAACGTTTTATCAATATTAGCACAGCCTTCGAGACGTACCTATTGTAAAACTTCGATGATGCTTAAATTTTGATTGCCTCAGGCAGGTTATTTCTACTCGAAGTTTTACTTTGATAAATTATTACTGTTTGCTCGCCTTTGTCAGTTTTCTTTGTGTTTCGAGTTTAATACGAGTATTGAAGTTCCGATATCGTGGATCAGGCTGGCTGATAGTTCAACAAAGAATCCTGCTGAAGTGAATTTCTCTATAGCTTGTTTTGAAAAGATCAGTGAAAAAGCTCACGAGCGTGGAGAAAGAAATTACCTACCTATTTTACTAGAGTAACACAGCGGGCGCAAATTAGGATTACCTTAATAATGTTTTGTTCTTATTGTAAATTAGTTTAGCTTTAGCTTACCGCATAAGGCAGTTTTAATAAAATATTATTATAATGTTATTCACTGTTTATGGAAATTTTAATAAACATTGCGAGCATTTCATTTCAAGAAAACCCACATTGTGTTTCACAATTTTTTCACAATTTTCACAATTTCGTCACACATACAATCCAGTCAACATAACTCTTCCGAATACCGCATTATTCCTTCCACATGAGTACATCGTGTACCAACATCGTAGAGACAAACCAGCCATAATTCAATGCAACCCACTTACGCGAAATTTAGGAGGTATGCGCGACGTTAATCTGCATGGCATTAGAGATTCCCGCACTACGATTTGTACGTGTCAGTCTGTATTATGCTGCGCGGGCGCTCAACGCAAGTATTGGATCTGTTAACATTGTTGCTAACTTGTACTTGGTTTGTATATAAATACTCTATCAAGACATGTGAAAGAAAAAGAAAGAAAATCATGGTTCTAATTAGAAAAGGTTTCTAGTTCAGCAATATGCTTCAGTCAAAAACTGTAGTGCTCGTTTTCAGCAGGAACCTTACTAAAGTAACTTATATTGCAAACTACGCATTATACGCGATTATAACTAGTCATTTTTTCTTGCTTGCTAGATATCAAAATATTTCTTAGATTGGACTAGAAATATTGTATTGTGTATATTGATGTTCCCAAATATTGTCTATATGTTTTCGGTACGCCTGCCTAGAAACGATGACTTTAATTAGCAATAATGAGCGAACATCACAGCCTCCAGTATTGCAATTTGTACCTGTCAGTTGGCATTATCGCGCACGGTTGCTCAGCGAACATATTGGCTTAGTTCATTATTGGTATTAACATTGTTGCTAGCGGGTTCGGTGCCAAGAATAGGAATTATTCTCTGCTAATGTGGTATAAATTAGTGTTTTCTAATAAATTACGTTGTTGTTTTACTTATATGTTAGGTACATATACTTACGTGGGTAGGTATACTACCTACAATAGTAGCCGTTAGACTAAAGAAAATATTAAAATAAGAAGTTCAATAGACAAGCTATTTTCTTACTACGAAGGACTAGATAGAAATTCACACTACATGCCACTCAAACTTTCTATGTTTAATATTTACCTATTGTTAATTAGATCAACACCTTGTTGTCTCTTGTCGATAGAGATAGACCTTTATTGATTAAAACTTTCAACAATCAAATACGAAACTATAGTACGGGAGTATCGCTAACTTCCACAAAGGAGTTACGCTATTTACCTTTCCTAAGTAAATCCTGTGACGTCATAATTCTTGAGCTTCTGGTTCACTCTCAGGAGTGCTGCCAACCCTTACAAATCAAACATAGAAGTTATAGATCTTTACATCTGTAACTATTATTCATTAAGATACGATAAATTAATATTATTTATATTATTTATTTTAAACATACCTTTGTACAAACATTTTATTTTATCTTATGGATAAAATATGAAATCTGTAAATGAAAATATTGAGAGCTTAAGGTATTTACAAGCTGTACTTTTTTCAAATACCTAACACAAGATTGATATAGATTAGATAGAATATAATAAGAATAGAATAAAATAATGTAATAGAAGTATAGATTAATTTAATAAATAACACTTTGCATTTGAAATCTATAATTCTTTAGCATACCTAGTTATTTAGAGAATTTAAGGTTGGCAACATACTTCCTCATAAACAACCTCAATAAACATTGTGAGCAAAAACCCTTCTGAATGAACTACTTGGCAATAAGTATGTATGTACATTGCGTTCAACCCTTGCTCGCTACGTTTTGGTTATGTTAAGTAAATAACGTTAATATTTCACTAGATTTCATAGGCGAGGTTTGTAATTAATTTTTAAGAATATTTTCAGACAACAAGTAATTTCAAATTCAGTATAAGTAGGTACCATGTTCGACGCGTAATTTAGAAAGTAAATTAAGTAGGTACTTATATCATCTTATTTACTAGAGAGCCCGATGGTGTAGGGATAGGGCCGCTGCCTCCTGAGCGGGAGATCGTGGTTCGAATCCCACCACGTACCAATGTGTTTTTCGGTTTTCGAATTTCATATGTACGTTTATTCGGCGCTTTTTCTGTGCTGTTCGAAAGGCACTTTAAGCCGTTGGTCCCGGTTTATATCGTTTAATACCGTAGATATTAGTCGTTAAGCCATATCAGAGGCCAGTGCTAAGCATTGGCGGCTTGAAAACTCTGACCTAATCCAGGATTGGGTCTGGTTTCCCTTCTGGGTTGCGGAGGTCAGATGGGCAGTCGCTCTGTGTAAAAACCAGTACCCTCGTTCAATCACCTAGATTAGGTAGCCGACCCCGTGAGATACGGGATAAGGCTAAGGAGATCATATCATCTTATTTACTAACATAATGGATTTGCTTGTCAAAGTACAACACTGTCGTATACAAATACCTATTACAGCCTAGCATAGACATCTAGATCAACAATCCATGTTGGGCTAAGTCAATATAAATATCAATCAATAATGTTATCGAAAGTCCAGCAGTCATACGATGTTATTACTTACATACTTATATTTTTTGCTACAAAAACTAAAGATAAAACTAAAGAATAGACTTCAGACTGACAGCCCAAGGCTACATTACACTTAAACGCAACAAAATAGCATACATAAACAAACATAGATTTTAACACGCGATTATCAGTGAATTTTCTCACTACTTGGTATTACAAATTCATGGCACTAAAATACACCTTTAGCAAGCCAAAGTCCCACCTGCCAAGGGTTAGGTAGGGTCTTTAGCTAAATATTTGACAAGATTCTCTTTTTCAAGTGAAAATCGGTAGGATGAGCTGTGACACGAAATTGTTTCTAACCCTCCGGGAACGATGTATCACGAGATATTGTGATAGTAAATTATATGGGTGTACGTTGAGTCAACATTGGGTAAAGACCTTTTTCTGAGTCATCCAAAATGAATGTTTTACTTCTACTCCTACCTAAAGTGAAATTATGTTACTCTATTGCGAGAATAACATTGCGGTTCGTCGAAGAGATTTTTTTTATTTCTCCTATGTAAAACTGTAGCTCACTGAACACACATATTCCGCGCTTCACATTCGTCAGTACTTTTAGTTTACCTACTCTGCCCAAATATTGCACATTTGAAGAACACAAATTCAGTTTATTGTCTCCTAAAGTAAATATAATATGCCATAGTGTGTCTTAAGACATGACGCCTCCTATATTACAATGTAGCCCAGCGGGACGTTATAATATTAACGTATTCTATTTGCTTGTTACAGGGCACGAAGCTATGGATCATAATGGAATATCTCGGCGGCGGGTCGGCGCTGGACCTGATGAAGGCGGGGAGCTTCGAGGAGATGCACATAGCGGTGATACTCCGGGAGGTCCTCCGGGGGCTGGACTACCTTCACTCAGAGAGGAAGCTCCATAGGGATATCAAGGCGGCCAATGTGCTGCTCAGTGAAATGGGTGACGTCAAGTTGGCGGATTTCGGTGAGTTGCTCGAATTATATTTTGGACCGTTCGCAAAACCATTATCTCCAGAACTGCAGCAACATTCCATGAAACTTTGAAATGCAGTCATTAATATTTACATAATCTGAGAGTGACGCTCTTCTAAAGTACACTTTACAAGTAATTTGTAGTATAGTAAGTGTAGTGTTTTCTTTATCTTTTGTATAGGTAATAATGACCTACTTAACTATTCTGAAAATGGCGCAGATACCCGGGTAGCAATTGGTTTAATATTCAACATGAATGGCATTCTTAATATCATGAATGTTTTTAAGCTGAAAAAGCTAAAATTAGGTATAGCTGGTTTTATTTTTGTTACGATAAAAAAGCTATAAAGTTTGAATAGCAATAAACAAAGAACAAGTGAAGTTTCCGGAGCATCTTTTGTCCAAAAATTCTTGGGCTGCTCAAGAACTTGAGTGAATGGATTCGGGTCGAGTGTGCCTTTTGTTGGGTGCGAGAGAGTACGCCTCCTTCTCTTCGTTGTTTACCTTTGTCTTTGCTCTGTCCTTCAGTGTTCACATTCACAACAACTAGGTAACACAACATAGTAAAGTTTATCCATAGCTCTGTTTGTATTGGCAGGCTGAGCAGTATTATCGTTCTATTCTCTGCTGTGATGAACTGCAAAATTATATAAACATTGACATTGCGTTTTCTGAGTTACATTAATATTACAATACGCATCAGAATTGTAAATGATCCGTTTAAAAAATCGTATAACTATAGGTAAAATATACGAAACTTAATCCTTTCCTCATAGTGTTATCCTGCTGTTAACATAGCTTAGTTCAAATAATAGGAATTATTAACTTACAGTGAGTTTATGGATAGAATCTTCGGCCTAAATTCAAATTCAAATATCCACATCCAGACATCTGACAGAAGCTGTCGAAAAGGCAGAGATGCTGAAATCTGGGTTTAATCCAGGCTTGGCCCAGTACTTTTAAGGCAGTTGGAAATGTTGTTCGACGGATTTGAAGCAAATTCTCGAACGTCTTTCATGCCAATCATATCATTATGTCACTATGTTCACGTTAAGTAAAAGAATCACATCATTACATAGATGACTTCTTAGTAATTTAAATAAACAGACAGGCGCGAACGTTGACTTAACTTTAACAGAATGTAGTTGTAAAATGAATTTGAATTTAAATGTGCTTTTAAACTCCATGTTGGAAAACGGCGATAACTGTTGCTAACAGACTCATATACGATAGTGTGATATGCTAGTTTTTATAGATGTACGAATTTATTTCATTGTGAAACGTATGCCGCTTTGATAATAGTTTACGATTACGACATAGTAAAACGTATTTGTGTTCTAGTAATAAACCTAATTCAATTAAAATTGAGCTTGATAAATGAATGGAGATTGAGAGAAAAAGCTTATTATTCAATAAACTATAATTCGTTTAATTCCCATTGTAATCATTTATTCAAGTAATGCTAGATCTAGAAAAAGATCATATAATTTACTATTCATTCAAAGGGGTCGAACTGGCGCCGTTAAAAAAGTAAAAAGAGATGATACAAATTCGTTAGACTCAATAATTTACGAGTAATAATTCCGCAGCTTAGCTTTTATACTGCGAATAGCTTTACAGTCGTTTTCCTGAAATCATAAATAGTAGTATTCCTCTAATTTAATTAGATGTCGGTTAACTCCGCTGTAAGGTTTAATTAATTTAGCATTAATGTCCACGACAAGTTTTGCCTTTGAAGTCCTAACTCTAACCAATCTAAACCGTAACGTAACAAATTAACAAGATCCATTTCCTAATTAGTCTTTTAGGTACAATATGTTTAAATAGATATGTTGGTTAGGTACTTATTAATTTATTTATTACGCTATTTACAGAATCATAGAATAACTAAAATTGTTTATAAAACTAATCTCAAATAGTGAGCTTTGGTTGGGTTCACATCTGGTTCATAAAAACTTTAACAGGGACGGTGTGCCTCTAAGAATTTTTCATTATTGTTCCTACAACACGCCAAAGTTGACAAAATAAGTCCTTATAAAATTCGACAAAAGCCTAACTTTTGACGAAATTACAGGCACTCTTGGAAGTAGTTATTGGTTGTTCAGCTTACAAACTGTCGTAATTTCTGTCGTGTCGGAACTTCGTAAAACTGCCTGACCTTTTCGGAACTTTTCCGCAGAACGCACCATCTGTTCCGTGCTAGAGATAATGCGACGACCTTGAACAATGATTAGCTAGTATAAGTACTAATGTTGTGAATAGGAACAATTTGTGATTCTGTATGCTTGTTATAAAATATACTACAGAAATTTAAGTCAGAGGTAACATACCTTAGTTATTTCCACCATAATTTTGACATCCTTTTTTCCATGAAAAAATCTCATTAAGCTGCGTGTGAAAAAGCGGTGAAAAGGCTAGTAGGTATATTGTTTTATGTAAACTTTTAGTCAGATATTAGTTTTTACGCTTTTTCAATTTTGAGTTTCACATTTTATCTATCGGATTTTTAAAATGTTATCCGAAGGGTAAACGGATCACGCTTCGCATGTTTGGTAACTCTAGCCTTTGGGGATTACCTGTACGAAATGTTATTTTTGAAACAAATACGGGAAAAACGTGACGTGATTGCTTTTGGGCTAAACAAATTTACTTACCTAACGTCGAGAAATTTTCCTATTTAGACGAAATACAGGGATGGTATTGGTTCTAAAATAGGCTAAATTAAAATGTCCTACACCTACGACTATCGTGGCGAGACTATGAAATTGCCCAGTATAAATTGGTACATTTAAATGGGACACTTGATCTTTTGCCTACTGCACGTCAAAGAAAAGACTGCATCATATTATTACGTAACCCAACAAAGATTTGCAGGCGAGAAAACCCTGACCAAAGATGTTCGCAAATATGAGTTAACCCCCAGACATTACCCCGAGGCACTTTGGCATACATCCAATGTTTGAACCATTCACAGCAGTGTTGCCAACTCCGTTTGACAAAGAAACTGGATCACGTGAGAGCCATGTTTGGCAAAAACGATAAACCAATTTGTAGCCAAGAATATAGTAAATCCCCAAGTAATCCATAATAATCTGTGCTTATATGTCTAAATCCGGATTATCTGCTTCTCGAAATTTCGCATTATTAAAAGATTTATGAAAGAACTTTACCTTCGAATATCAGAGGAGCAGCGTAAACATGTAGCATACTAATTCAAGCTGTTGATCATTTAGTTGAAATGGGCGATTTATATTGTTTTTCATATCTCGATCCGACCCATCATTCCATTTCTGCTCATCTTTAAGATATACCATTTCTAACCCCTTGTATAACGTGTTTTAAAGAGGTAGAAAGTAGCGTTATTTTTTGTGGCTCTTTTTGGTAGTGTTGTTTTTCTCGGCTCATTCATATCACAAAGCTACCGAGTTGTATCCATAGACTTTACCCATTCGTTAGAATTGGGCACATTACACGTAGCTTCAAGCGTTTCACGAGTGTCATGGCTTTTAAAATTGTCCAAAACTAAACAGATTTGGCAAGTTGGAACATTTCCCGAGATTCCCTACCCCCAGTTGGTACCGGGCGACACAATACCGCATGCGACTGGTGTTCAGAACAATATTATCAAATGCTGCCACTGAGTATTCTAACCGGAGTGCTTTTGAATGAATAGCGGAATCTCGTATGCACTCATACAGGATTGTGAAACTACGGAATATAGGGCAGACGTGCTTTGAATTTTGTTTTGAATAGCTATCCTATCAGAATAACATTATTTTATGTCTTAACGTAGGTCTGTGCGACTATTTTCATGTACCTATAGAATCACTTCGAACTGACTGCTGTTATCGGTTGTAAAAGGATACAGCCAGGAAAGTGACCATAATAATAGTCAGTTTTGACGGCTCTCAACGAGATTTGCCCTCTTCGTTGCTACCTCATTCAATCAGGCGCATATTTTATGTTAGCAATCCGAGTTTAGTGTATGTAACCATTTCTAATAGCAGTAATTACTCTCTCATACATACAAGTTTAATTAAGCTTATCTTGATAGCCAATACTAAAGTAGTAATTGCAATACATATTTCCACTGAAATCGTACATGAATAAAGTAATGCGGTCAGTAGCCGGATAAGACCATTTAATACTGCTCATAATTATGTTTCTAATTAAGTGATATTATTTTAAAGTTCTGTAAGGTATAAAAAAAATGAATGTACATATTTTGTACTGATTCTTGGTAGCTCATTATAATTTTAAGCGTCATACGTGATCAATCATACATATTTGAATTTTAACTATATTTATAGCAATGGGATTCTTGCTGGTAACAAAATCTATATATTTTACATAAACACAAGTTTATTGCATAGTCGTCCTTGAATTTAATATCTAATAATAACGTTACCATATATATAGATATTTATGTGAATTTCCTTCCTTGTAACAAATTGTTTTTTTTTTTATGCAGTGTATATTACCTTGTAGTTTAATTTATACTTACCTAAAACCTTACTTTTTATATAACTTGCATTTACCTAGCACACCAGACGCCCTTAAAAACATGTTATAAAAGAAAACAAAAATTCCAATTCCAGGTGTCGCGGGCCAGTTAACAAATACGACGAGCAAACGGAACACATTCGTCGGCACGCCATTTTGGATGGCGCCTGAAGTCATCAAACAGTCCTGCTACGACAGCAAAGCCGACATCTGGTCGCTCGGCATCACCGCCATAGAACTAGCCAAGGGGGAACCCCCCAATTCAGAACTACACCCCATGAGGGTGCTCTTCCTCATACCCAAGAACAACCCTCCACAGCTGACAGGCAGCTACTCCAAACCCTTCAAAGAGTTCGTGGAAGCTTGCCTCAATAAGGACCCAGAAAATGTAAGTTATTCGTAGTAATTAGTTTAGAGTCTTCTTTTGCCTAGAGTTTTCACGGCCTTGTGCTGGGGTCAGCTTCTGGCTTCGTCTAGTGCACTCCTGCCCTATCATGGGCTGTATTGCCCGGTCTTCGATATACGCTTGTGTTATGTCGTTTTCTTCCATGTCCACTTTCACGACGTCCAGCTAGAACGAAACAAAGATGTATTCCAAAAATTTCACCAGGATTCCAAACGATGCCTTTCTTGCATCATGCACGAACTGTTCCAAAAAGTTAGATAGTTGCCTATAATACGTATATATTAGATCCTATCGTAATTGAAGATTCAGAGGAAGCCATTTACTTGAACGAAACTACACCAAAGCCCGTCTAAATTACCTTTGTGAACTTATTTATAAGGTCAATTTCACATGTTGCTACTAGTCACGAAATGGCGATGCACGGCAACTATGTAATGCTTCTTTACTACTTAGAACCCAGGGATTCTTAAAGTGTAAGGCCCGACCCCCTTATAAATAAGTATATAAAAAAAAGTGATGAATACTTTAAATTCGCTGGTCAATTTTAGTTAATACTATTTGTTTCTGAATAAAAGTATGTTAACTACTAAACTACAGAGAAACTTTAGTATGTCTTCTATAAATTAAAACATTTCAAGCATGTCCAATGCAGCGGGTCGGTTTCAGTTGCGCCTTTGGCTGCAATCTTGTATTAAAAACTAGCGGCCGAACAACGACTCAATAGTAATTTCGTCGTTGTGGCCGCTTCTTTTATAAAACTAGCGGTCGAATCGTCTTCCAAGTCCTGAACCTACGTCTTGTACTTAGGTACCTATACTTACCCCCTACGATGCTTGAAGATCTTCACTTTTAGAACCACTGGCATAATACTCCGGTGCGACGACATTCCCTGCATGATGATAACTATTATCGTTAGAACGTTGTTTATGGCCCGAATCCTCGGAACAGATAATAACGATAACTTATGAGTAAATGGCATGTTGTAAATTGTATATTTATTATCAAAATAGGTGTAATTAAATCGGTATCGATACAGCAAGAGTGGATATTTGATCAAACCATTTTGAGATGATTCATGTATGAAATGTACTGATAGTGCTTTTTTATTTTCCTGTCAATCAATTTGGCAACATACTGCCACAATATGAATATATTGGCAAATATAACTTGCGGAATCGTTATAAACTCTATTTTGAAAGTCCATGTTGTCTTTTATAAAAACTTAAATATACGAGTAGACAGACAATAGACACTCTGGAGAAATCCACTCTTATTCCAATCATAAAAATTAAAACTAATCATAACATTTTGTATGTTTCCAGAGGCCAACAGCAAAGGAGCTATTGAAATTCCAGTTCATCCGCAAAGCGAAGAAGAACTCGTATCTAATGGATCTTATAGATAGGTATAAGAAGTGGAAGGCGCAACGCAGCGAGGAGAGCGAGACAGAATCAGAGAACTCAGACTCGTAAGTACTCTTCTTAAAAATCTTTTCAATCAGCCCAGCTAGTATAAAGCCTCTGACATTGTTTGTGTAACGACCACTATCAAAAACAACGACCGGAACCGTCGAATATGAACAAATATCATCTTTGTGTTCCCTCCTTAGAAATTGAACCCAGGACCTCCGGATCGGGAACCCATGGCTCAGACCACTAGACCATGGAGGCAGGCTATTTTTAAAGAAATGGAGTTTCTTTTGACTCTAAAAGTCTATTCTTAGTTGGACTGCAAGCAGCAGAAGCAGACTGCCGCAGCAGGTATGCACGAAGAACTGTAAGATAAATAGACTTTTAGTCTATTCTTAGTTGGACTGCAAGCAGCAGAAGCACTGTAAGATGATCACTGTGACAGATGCAATTTTCAGTCAATTTTAATTGTCACAGCGATCGCTTTACAGTTCTTCGTTTATACCTGCTGCGTTAGTCTACTGCTGCTGCAAACAGACCAACTTGGAATATTACAACTTGGAAGTCAGAAAAAAAACCGTAACGTGGGCTGGGCAAGATACTTGGCAATACGGGAACACGAGAGATAGACTAAGGCAGTGACAAAGTTGCGGCTAAAAAAGAGAATACGCTCACGTTTTTAGGAAAATTACCCGCCAAGTTTTGTTAAATATAGTATTAATTCTCATGTGTAAATTCTTCATCTGACTTTCATTTTTTTCAGACATTTCTTTCCTTCGATACGTCTTTATTGAATTACTATTTACTGAAAAAATACCTGTGTTTTGACTTTGCATAACACTCTTTGTATTCTTTCACTAATTACATTTAGGTTTGTAACATTGTAACGAACAATCAATGTTATTATTTTCTGAAATGTAAACTGTGCACGTGAAGCCACAGATGTTATAAAACGTGATATTATTATCGCAGCGCATATCACAAATTGTAAATATTGTGTGCCATTCATTTACTGACACACCTATTATGATTTCACGGATATTAAAGTCAAAAGAAAGGGCAGTCAGTAGTTCCGTCGCTAGATGCCCAGGAAGGAAAGGATGAAACTAATATTGAAATTTCTATAGAAAAAGCGGTATTAATAAATCCTGCTGAATTATAATTATCCTTCTAAAGCAGTAATAAACTCTGCAAGTCGACTGACTTCGCTCGCATTGCCCGTTGTTTTTGGAGTCTGACGTCCAGTAGTGTATTTTATGTTCCCAGGGCTTTTGAGGTTTCGGTGTGAGCTCGTTCCATTATCGACTATATTGGTCAGCTGAGGCTTAAACTAAACTCAAGATCAAAACCATTACAAATAACAATCAAATTATTTCTGAGGACAACTTGTCCGTCTACGACGACTTTCAATCGATGATGTCTAAAATGTTGTATCCATTGCCTTTCAGCGAGGACTGCGGTCGCGGCGACGGTGAAGCAGACGAGCCTTGGATAATGACAGTACGAGGCGGTGCGGCGGCCAGAGCGCTCAACCAGCCGCCCATACAGCTGCCGGACAAGCGCGCTCATATAGATAAAGGTAGTCCTTTCGATCAGTCCTTTCGATGATCTTAAGATCGACTGGAAATATATCTGCAAACACGCTAACGCTGCAATGCTAAGTGATCCGAGCGAGTAAGCTTTGGTCGTCAGTATCAACGATGGTCTCTTGTTTCCTAGCAGGTTATTGAAAACGGTCATCTATGATTGAAGATTCTCGACTATACTTTCGCAGCAAAAGGTGCCAGCATAGAGACTCTCAGAGCATCCATATAATTTAAATAATTATGATAATTAGTTTTGTAGAAGATGGCTGCTCCATACATACAATACCCGCAGTTTTATGGTCGTCACTCTAGACCAGAATTTGAATGAGTTTGACTGATATTGCCAAATTCACAATTTTTTCTTTTTATGTTTTCCAGCAATACCATCACCCACGTCGCCTGTAGTTCCCAAACAGAACGGCTCGGCGCGATCGGAGGAGCCAACCAACAACACGGACAATAACCACACACACGTCAAACCACAGACCAACAACAACATCACCCCTGATAAACAACCTGTAAGTTAACTATTGTAGCATTTCTTGTGTGAAATAGTTTGCTGTTGATACCAGTCTAGGTAATTCAGAGCAGTGTTGACAGAGGCAGAGTTGGCGGAGCGAGCTCACATGCCAAAAAGTAAAAGACGTGATTATTTTCATTTTGACGACATAGGCCATCGTTGAAGGGGTGAGTGACACGCGCGATGTTGCGCTGTTCGTAGAAACACAACCGCGTGGCTTTAACCGCTAAAACCCCGCAGCAACTGATTCGCTTGACTTTGCTGTGTTCATAGAAATTCAACTATGTCGCGAGAGGCAGGCCTGGAGTCTCTCAACCTGGCTCACAGGCTTAAAGGCTCCAATACAAAGTATTAAGACAATAAAATAATAATAAAATAATGAATAATTTATTCTTCAACGTAGATTCCATTACATACTTATTGAATAAAAAACATTTCTGTTATTGATTGAGAAACTTCTTATTCCAGCCGCGACAATCCCCGATGGTGCCTGTAGCAGTAGAACCACGTAGAGACAAGGAGAGGGAGCGAAGCGAGCGGGACGAGCGCAAGGACAGGAGCGAGCAGGGCAACAACCGCGACACTGTAGTCTATAATAACAAAGCCGTGAGTATTACAACATAGTGAAAATAGTCCGAGTCTCCAGTAAACACTTCCAAGTCGGCCTCGCCAGATTGTGTCCAGGCGGAAGATTTTCACACAGTTTTCCATCAGTTTTTAATTAATTGTGCCTGAAATACAAGCATTTTCATCGACAATGAGAAAAATTCCTATTTTTTTATTTCTAGCTCACCATAATTCGGTATGATAACCTGTATCTAAGGTACCAGTTTCTTATTTATTTCCGATATATCATCTTATTTGAAGAATATTCTCATTATTATAAAATTAAATTGTAAAGTAATTAATTAATTATGAATTTTTAAAGACATGGCAAAAACCACTATATTCCGAGCCGAAAAGTAGCATGAATAGAATTTGCTTTACACAAAAAAAGTTTTGCTACTTTTCGGCTCAGAACTAGTGTTTTTGCCATGCTTTAAAAATTCATAATTAATTGTTTACTTTACAATTTATTTTTATAATGATGAGAATATTCTTCAAATTAAATGATCTATCAGAAAAAAATAAGAAACTGGTACCTTAGATACAGGTTATCCTACCGAATTGTCTGTTGAAAATAAAAAAGATGTGTGATAGAATTATTTCGATACGACAATAGTTACCGAGATATAGAATTTTAAAATGAGCGCGGGTACCACGATCCTGCTGTTTCATAGAAATCGTAGACTTTCGGTTGCGGACGGCGGACGGCCGTGGGCCGATATTTAGACGAAGTTCAAATGGCTGTAAAATTATAGCTACTGAAGATTTTTGAATAAACCAAAAACTAATGTATTTCTATATCCACAGGCTCTACTGTAACAAAATTTTAAGCTAATTTTCTTATCTGTTCACGTTCCTCACTGCAACAAATTTTTCTTTTTCTATTCCATAATATTATGTATGATATTATAATAAAACACTATGTACTGCTATTTCAAGATAGATGGCGCTAGATAGTTTTTAAACACGGTATTGAAATGTTTTCAGAGAACAAAAGGCGATTTGTTGCATATCATATCACGGATGATAGATGTCGCTGGATAGTTTTTAAAACGCGGTATTGAGATGTTTTCTTAAAATCTATAAGAACCCTCGTTAAAACAAAACTAATGAAAAAGTTGAAATTAACACAAACAAACAGCCATTTAAATTTTTGTAGTGCCTATCGCGAATACCAGCGGAAGGTGCGTTTAAACTCTCGTACAACATGCATTTATGTCGCAGCAGGTCAAATTGTACGATTCCTTTGTCTACAAACCTAACCTAGGCCTATTGTATGATGGATTCAAATGCGGTGAAATATGCGCTGTTGTTACATTTAAATTAAAGTACATTCTTAGAAATTGTCAGAAAATAATAACTCCCAACCTAACCTATTGCGGCTGAAACTAATTTTTTGAGGCTGATTTAGTTTTTTTTTGATGCTCGATTTATTTCCCTTTTTTTTTCAGGCTTCGCCTTTGGATCATAGAGGGTCAAGCAATAGCAGCGAGGAGAAAGTGCGAAGGCATCCGTATCTACAACAGCTCATCTATCCGTTGTTGAATGAGGTATGTTTGATTATACATACATACATACATATAATCACGCCTTTATCCCTATTGGGGTAGGCAGAGCGTAAACGACCTAATCAAAGGTCGTTTTGCCACGTCTGACAAGTTTTGAGGGTTAGTTCAGATAGATCTGTATATTGCTATAGTGACAGGTTGTCAGCCCATCGCCTAAATAACAATACTAGACCCTCAAATCCCTTAGCTGATTTTTACAGCATGCCTGGGAGGAGATGCAGCTGGCACATTCTATGTTTTTCTATCACTCCCAATCCAGCATGGAAGTATCACTCCCAGTTCAGCATGGAAGTATCACTCACAAAGGTTCTCTTCTATTTCGCTTAAGTTTGTGCTCTTTTTTGATTCTAGCCTACGTATAGGGCGAAGTAGGGTACTAGAGCTTTATCTAGTGTAACCATGTATCCAAACCGCTAAATGGCGCGTTTCCTTCCAGCTGTCCCGCAAGCACGGCGCGGGCAGCGCGGCGGCCATAGAGGAGCTGCGGCGCGCCTTCGAGCACGCCGAGCGAGCCGCGCCGCATCTCACCCGGGCGTTCGTGCAGCAGGTAATGACCGTATTGTATTTAAATTATTATTCTTTATATTGCAAAAAATATTTACATATTATTAACAGTAGCTACCCCGAAACCGCACTAGCTGACTCGAAACCACGCTAGTTGTCCCTAAACCACGCTAGGTATCCCTAAACCACGCTAGGTATCCTGAAACCACGCTATCTATCCTGGAACCACGCTATCTATCCTGGAACCACGCTAGCTATCCTGAAACCACGCTGTCTATCCTAGAACCACGCTAACTATTCTGGAACCATACTAGCTATCCTGGTACCACGCTAGCTATCCTGAAACCACGCTATCTATACTGAAACTACGCTATCTATCCTAGAATCACGCTAGCTATCCCGAAACCACGCTAGCTATCCTGAAACCATACTAGCTTTCAGAACGCTAGCTATCTTGAAACCACTCTAGCCATCCTGAAACCATGGTAGCTATCCTGAAACCGCGCTAGCTGTCCTAAAACCACGATAGCTAATAGCTATCCTGAAACCCCGCTAGCTATCCTGAAACCACGCTAGCTATCCTGAATCCCGGCTAGTTATCCTGAAACCACACTAAATATTTTGAAACCACGTAATTTATCCTTTAACCACTAGAGAGCATAGTAGAGCGCAACTACCTTAGTTGGTAAACATTGGGTTTCTTTGATTATTTTTCATTTCGAATATTTAAAACTTTATTCAAATCATTATTTAGTTATTTAATCATTATTTAATTATGTTTTTATTTATATTTAAATCATCATTAAACTATTTAGTACATAATGGTCAAAACAATTAAAAAATAATTAACAACAATTTAACAAAATAAACATTTGTCAAAATACCTAACTAAAAAGCCCTCCCCGGGTCGCCCCCCCCCACCTCCTTGTCCAAAAGTGCCCATCACGCTTGTAGCGTTACCACGCTGTATGGCGATGGACAACCTCTAAACTAGGAACGAGCCGGAACGGAGCGGAGGTCAAGACCCCTCTCCTTTAACCTTCGCCCTATTTGCCTAACAAAGGCCCTTGCCTCCGATTTCGAATTACCGATAAACCGATATTAATTTTTGCGCAGTTTTTATTTAATGTTACTGTATTTGAAGAACAAATGTGTCTGATGTGAATGTTTGTTTGTTTGCAGGTGGTGCAGAGGGTGGCGACGCAGTCCCACGCGCCGCACGCGCCCGCCCCCGCGCCCCCCGCGCCCGCGCACCAGCACCACGCGCACCAGCACTGGATGAGGTAGGTACGCTCATTATCAACATATACCATCATTACTATTAGATATACTAGTAACTTCCATTCCATGCTATGAGATATCAAGCACTAGCATTCCGCCCTTTTTATTTGTTACATTTACTAAAATTATCTGTTTATTTCAGGGACGTATAATGGACGAGGCGTGTCCGGCGGCGTGTGCTCGCTACACGGCTACACACACACACACACACAAACACACACACAACACACATACACACACACACACACACATATTCCTCCATACATACACACACACACACACACACATACACACACCTCCTGCTATGATAGACTAGCGCTGTACGGATCGCTGAAGGCATAACGATAATGTAGAACGGATGGTTTTACTCAAAGATATCACATTTGCTTGACGATATTCTAATACTATGGTGCGATGAGTAAAATCATTTATAATAATAAATTTTTCATATTCACCTCTAAATGCCTTTTAGATGTAACTAACGTAAACATCAACTGTCTTCATAGGTAAGCGGATTTTGTTACAATATTTTATAACCATCGAGTCTTGTGTAGCCGCAACCGAGTCACAAAGTTGCAATGCCATAGTGTAATAAACAAAAAATATTACGTAATGAATACTTAAAATGTTTACGCATTATCATTTATTATGTTACGAGCATTATTTATGTAAATACCACTTGTAGTTCCCGAGACCATAGTTCGTGTAAACGCCAGAGCCTTAAACGAATCAAGTGCTTGAGACTTTCCAAAGGGGATGTAACCTTTTTATATGGAGCCGAATGGCGACCCTTATTTTTTTTTTAAAAACATCGCAGCGCCCGATCAAACCTAAACCATTCGATTCTACACACAAATAAAAATCAAAAATATTATTTGAGATATTTTAAATCAAAGATATCGGAATTTTAAAAAATCAATTGTAAAGTGAAAATATCTCAGCAATGTGCCGCTTTAGACAAAAATCACAAAGTATATTTTAGGTTTGTATTTACGTGTAAAATCGAATAGTTTAGGTCTAATCGTGCGGCGAAAGATTTTTGTAAAATTTAAGGGTCGCCATTCACACTGTGCCAAAAAGGTTACATCCCCTTTGTATTGATTTAGTTATCGAAGTGCCCTTTGCTGTACCATGTTTTGTTTAGTTGTAATTCTAGTATTGAAAGATTTCGTCTATTCATATTGTATTTATCGCCATCAGTTAAATGTGCAGGCGCCTGTTTCACCAAATTACTCGTTATATTTACTAAAATGACATCTGTTTGACGGCTAAAAAACATGTTTTAAGTCCAAAAATGTAAAAAAATAGTTAAGGGGTGAACAGAGCTGCGACGGTGGTGCCATCAGTTTTAAATTAATTGTGCCTGAAATAAAATCATTTTCATGAATATATTACGAACTGCAACTAATTCTGACTCCATTTTATAATCCATAATATAATAATTCATAACAAGCATTTAGGTGTGTATTACAATACAAATATGCTAAAAATTTATACTTTTAGCACATTTGTAATACAAAGCTTTGCAATGCTTTGTAATGCTTAGTGTGAATTATGATATTGTGGGTTATAAAATGGAGAATTACTTGCGATTATAGTTAAATATTTATGAAAATGTTTGTATTTCAGGCACAATTTAATTAAAACTGATGGCGCCACCGTCGAAGCTTTGTTCACCCCTTAAAGAAAAATGTGACTTGTAATTAGTGAAATAGGCAGCTTGTGTGACACTTGTATATGTTGGTGGTGTGAGGTTGTTTGATATTTGTTTGTATAAATATTAGTGGAGAGCTGTCGCTACACTTCGCCAATATTTTGCCATAATTTTTTTTCTAAAATTATTTTTTACTAACACGATTTCGCGTAGGGGTATTTTTATTGTGATCGGCGTCTAAATTCTAACGTATTTATGTGCTTAGACATTTCGATGTAACGAAACATGTAGAAAATGTTTGTAAGTGTTTCTTTAGTGTCATTCCAGACAAAAGACAATATTGTCAGCATTTATAGATTATTGTTTTGAACTTAGTTCTGATATCAATTGTGGGATACCATCATCTGTGAACTGTCCGTTTATTGAAATTTGTTATTAATTCTGGTAGTTTAGTTGGAGACTTAGATTTTAGTTGTGGTTACTTATCGATTTGGAATAAATAGTGACTAATGTTGAAATATAAACGGTTATGTCCGATTCTAACGAGGATTTGTTTAAGTCGAGGAGGGGAAGTATTTTGTGAATAAAAGTATTCCGGCACTACGGACAACTCGGTGCCCGTTATAAATAAAAACATGCTTAATATGCGACAATATTTAGCGATCGGGAGTATATAGATTATATTATTATGAAGACTACAAAACAATTATTATCGCTGTGTAAAAATGTAAACCTATTATAAATGTGTAAATTGTGTAGTATAATATAAAGAAAGCTGTTTTATGAAGTGTTCTTATAAGCATATGGAGAGGTAGATATTGTCTTTCCGAAACGAGCGCGCGCGGGCGGACCAGGCTTTTTTGTACATATTACACATGAGACACATTGTTCATTCGTTACACATCAATACGAAAACAGTAAGCCGAGAAATTTGACAATGGTGCCGATTCGGTTGTAGACAACTTATTTTAGTTTGGTCTCGACACTTTCTAAAATGACGTCCGGCAATCTCGGCTAAATCTGTGACATTTTTTAGCTGATGTCATATGGATGTCACACAAATAGCCTCAATTTGTATGAAAACGTCCGGTTCTCATCTAAATAAAAAAGAGACGGCAATACAACAGCTGGTTCAAATTCAGTCAAAGTGACTTAAAGCGCTTTAAATAAGACGACACCATCCATGTATGCCATCTAATTTTAGGCGTGTATCGTCAGTTTGACAGGATTATAATCAGCTGTTGTTTTTTGTCCCTTATTTAAATTTTAGAAAGTGACAAGACCTAACAAACATAAGTCGTATCTACAACAGAATCGCCACCAATGACGGTCGATTTACTCTTAGCGATTATAGATATTGGTATCGATTCGTATGCGCACAAAATCACTATATCTTGACTAAAATGGTCATCTGTCATTGTCTATCCTGAGAGAACAGAAAGGGCGGCAACAATTTTGGTTAAGATTTAGTTATGTCATGCTCTCCACGAATCGATAGCATTGACGAATTAGAAATGCGTGTCTTCTCTGGCCACGTTTTAGCCGTTAAGGCCTCAGCGCCCGCGCGCACTACTTAGTGTTTTGTTTGTCCCTGTGTCGCACGAACACGGGAATGTTACGTTGATTTCGATGGAAGATCAAAAATTATTTTTCCACTTGATCGTATTATAAAAGGTAATGGAGGCGTGTAGTGTTAGAGGTGGGCGATACTTGTTGATTATTGATTAAATTAGGTGTTTGTGGCATTGGATCGTAGTTCAGGCGAGGCAGGCGTCGTTACGGGCTGAGAACTGTGTTATAACTTTACGCCATCTTTGTTTTATGACGGCTAAAAGGACTAGAGTCCAAAGCCAAAAGAAAAAATCTAAATTGTTCATACTTTTCAAACTTTAAACTTGAGTCGTGATCGTGATTCATGCGACTCAAATCTTGATTTATATCTAAAACATTCTACTATAGAACTGGAATTTTATTTATTAGAGGACTTTTTTCTCAGTATCTCAGCCGTATGTAGCGGGGTGTAGTTATCATTATCTTGAGGGGTTGAACGTTCAGGATCTTCATGGGTATTTGTGATCATAATTGCATAGTTAATAAAATTAAATCTATATTATTATAATAAAAGTCTGTATTGAAACCGGTAGTAGTTATCTATGTAGTTGTGTTGAGGCGCGCGTCACAGTTCGAGTTAACATGAAAAAGTTAATAGTTATGGGAAATAACACGAAATCTCTTTTGTGAAAGCTCTTCCATTGATATTGAACAGTTTTGTCTGCGAATTTAAGAGATTTGTTTTCTTTTTACATAAAAATTGCCCATTCTGGTGATTCCAGATTAACAAAATTCAGATTGGGCTACTTGTACTCTGTAGTAACGTAACTCTAAAGTAACTCTAAGAAGATAGCTGCGACAGATGCCATTCTGAAGGAAAATAAAAGAAAATGTTTCTGAAATCAGCTACCCTCTCATATTTTTTTTTAGTATAATACTCCAGAGGTTTCGTGTTATATGATGAACACCCCGCGTACCAAATACGACTAGCTCTTGAAGCTAAATTAGCGCTGACAGATGCAGTTTTCGCAGATGGTTAGCTTAGCAACATCTGGCTGCAACATTTCTGCGAACCGTGACGCGCGCACCAACACGTTATGAATAAAAATAAAAGAGTATAATAATAATTCACCGGCCCCACTCGCGCACCAGAGTAACGTAACAGTAACAGTCGCAGTAACAGTAACAGGTAACAGCCACGTACCACTAGTGTTACGGTCAAATGATGTTGCGTCTGTCATTCTAACACGTTTATGTAGGAAACAAATTGACTCTGAAATAAAAGAAGTTATTTAATTTTGGAATGTGTTGTTTCATTTTGTACCCAGGAGGTATGAGGTACCTATATAATATATCACCGAATTATGAAAGGTTTAACTAATGAATATGAGTGCAAAGACCAACTCCTTTCTTTGATATAATAAAAAAAATTTGTTCGAATCATAACAGAGGACACGTAAAAATAAAACTTGGTTATTTATAGTTAGATTATTTATTGACTAGCTTATAAATTACATCACAAATTTACAAAAAATATAAAAGGTATTAGATTGAGAAATATTACTAAAAATATCCTAATGTGATGTTAAGAATATTAATACAATTTAGCACATAACACATATTCCTACTTACTTAGATCTTTGTTAGTGAGAAAAATTATACAATCAATTTGAGATACACAAATATTTCTAAATATATTCAAACTAAATGATTTTCTTTTCGCATTATAAAACAATGCTTTTGTATAAACTAAATATTTACAACCCATAGCATTTTTTGCAACCATTTTAATGTTATAAATGCGTCTAATAAGATCTCTAAGTGATATTTTACAAAACACATTTATTAAATGTAAACTTTGATTGGAAAATAAATGTTAACAAAATAACATGTACGAAAGCTTTAAAAGCCAATTAAAATTAAGAAAGTGTTTTTTTTTTAAATAAATACTGCAACTTTGGTAAAACAATTTCGGAAGTTTAACAATAAAAAACGTGAATTCTTAAACTGTGCCAATACTAAAGATTTGAAATTATTTACCTAATATTTTAGGAACTTTCTTACAGCGAGTAAGATTTATGGCAAATAAAACCTTAAGTCTAGGCTAAATACCTAATTAAACATTTAAAATTCCAGTCATTAAAACATCATCAAGAAAAACTAATTCGACCAATAAATAACTAAACATTGTTTTTCAACTGTTATTTGTTGAAACCACAATTCCGATGATTACGTCAAATTGAATTCAATCACATCATAATTATTTTTAGTGAGCTTCTGTAGCTGTACCAAAGCAAGTTCCTAACAATGAATCAATAGCACAAACCAACGTACGACTATTAGGCCTTACCGCCTCGTTATAAAGCACTCTTACGAGAAATAGATATAAATTGTAATACTTTAGCTGCGGTCAAAATGTAGGTTTGTGTCAAAGTTCGAACTAACCCGTTAGTCACCGAATGTTTCTCTGCACGACTGCACTATACAGCCCACGGCGAAACACCCACACTTTAATAAAATTCACAACATCATCCTACTTTCACGGCTTTCTCTACATTGGACCACTAAATTAGATCTATCATTTACTGTATAATCGAAGCCATCTATCTAGTATCTATTACTAAACAAGTAAGATAGGTGCCTACTATACCTAATTATTATCAAAAATCTAGAGTGTATAAATGCGTACAGTCAAAAAGAGTTCATCGTGATTCAAAGAACGTAAACCCACTTTGAGGAGGGGGTATCTCCGCATCTCAGCTCGTCTGAATCACGGTTCGCAGAAAAATTCATCCTTATTTAAATGTGTCGATTTCTCATTCATACGGAAGTCTTAACGAATACTCTACGCTACAGATTTAAAAGATCTACGTGATATATGAACAAAAATATGTGATCGCTTTTGTATCATCTTAAAAGACAATTAAAATCTCGCACAAAGTTATGCACATATTTTTGTTAACACCATGTATACAAAATGCAAAAGCTAAGTATAAGCTAAGTATCTAAAGACTGCACAATTGTACATGATTATTATAATAACTAATCAGTTTACTACACGATACGAGTACAGTATTGAGAGTAGGTAGAGAGTGGGTACCTAATCACGTTCTTGTAGATTACTAATCATAATACAAACGACGGTGACTCACCACCATCGTCTCTTACTTAATCATCTTTAATATCACAGAGGTATTATATCAGGGGATTCTGAAATCATCACCCTTTATTTTAAACCACATTAAAATTGAACTTATTGACATTCATGTATGGAAATTGCAGGAATGCGAATGTCAGTGGTGGCATGCTGGCATCTTAATTGCGGGGATAAAGCCTGCTGGATTGAAGAATGACTTGATGTAAAGAGTGTTGCGATATATAAGCGCAATTATGAAGTGAGATAACGACTCCAGTTTCCCCGGTCGATTACATAAACTAGTTATAAAATGTAGTCTAATTTGCGACACTAGCACCGGACGACCGCAATTTCTTCAATCGCGGTGCTCTGATCACAGGCAGTGTGGAATGGGAGAGCCGACGAACATCCAGTCACATATGCTATGTATCAACATAGTGTTGTAACTGTACTTTTCGTAGTATTTCTTCAAATCCGGTCTCGCAGGCTCTCGATCGATGAATCAGCCACCAGGTAGGTAACACCTGAAGCAAATAAAAAAAAAGTTAATGTATGGAACTCGTGCTTGGAATGAGTCAGTATGTGACGTGGAGTGACTCAAACATTGCTTTAGCGGTCACATATTGAATGTCGACTACTCGAACTAATGTTTGAAGATGTCTTTAGAGACATGACGAATTTATTAACAGCTGCGCTTCGTATGATAGATAGCAGTGTTTACTTATTTAATTGTGAGGGTTATAGAGAGTGAACGATTTGTGTAGGTATCTATATTTTTTCATATTTTTTGTTTTGACTTCATGGTGTTTTGAGATCATACATACATGCATGGGCAAAAAATAATGGGTATACAATTCAATACATAATGTAGGTACTTATATTGTACCTATATCACCTATATGCTGTATAAGATTATGTAATTAAATATAACCAAGTCTATTTATTTTAATAAAATCGACTATAGTGAATATTCCCGCCCTATTAAATATAATTATAAACTAGTTTTCTACGATTTCCTATAAAGTGGCGATTAAATTATATATGACTGCGTTCAAACACTTTGCACTTGACCGATTAGGAACTGTAACATAATAATCAGTTATTACGCTACATAATTTAAATACAACACTTCCATAAAAGGTATTAAATGACAAACTAAAACAGTCCTAAGTGGGCTAATAACCGTGAAAAACAAGTCCTTATAAGACGTATTAGTAGCGCAGACAAATTTATTCAGCTAGGAACATGGTTTAGTAATAATAGGCCTGGGTTATTAGCTAAATTAAGGTATAGGCGCCGCAGTACCTTGCGATAATTAGGCTCCTACTGGGACAATTAACAGGTTGCACAACTATAGAATGAACAAGGCATAGTAACCACAAGACTCTACAAAGATCAAGCAATCTTATAAATATTATGACTCGAGAAAAGACTGTTATTAAACACTTGGGAGTTTGAAAAAAGATCACACGGTTTGGTGTCTTGATTTCGAGGTGAATAAATCGAATCTTTGTATTTTTAACAACATTTTCAAGAGCTTACAAATTACCTCAATAAAAGCTATGCTATGACCCACGTTCAAACCCTGCTATAAAACATCAATATTCATAAAAGTTTATCAAGTTATAATGCGGACTTTCTTCGAAATGGGTGCGTGACGTATGAACGCATCAGGACAAACATGTCCTTTATGTTAGATATCCGCTGGGGCTTGACCCCTTATCGAGAGTGGCCGGTGCACGCATAAATGCGTACGTTCATGCTTCTTGAAGATACTTGAAGAATTTGGGCGACTTCGGTTGGCCCACCATCTGGTGGTCGCCGAAGATTATTTCGATACCTATTAATAAGGAACAAATAAATCGCATAACGCACCTTATCTACCTTAGGTAGATACTTCAAGGAACTGGTTTTGCTTTGGTTGGTATTATAGTTTTCATTACGTGCTTCTTTTCAAAGATATCTTAGTAAAATAACCCTCCCTTGACAGTCGGATAATAATTGGCATGATTTGTTAATTTTTGCCTTCTATCGTAAGATCTTTCCATAAGGAGAAAGTGATGTTCAGAAACTGGTCGCTATGTCGATAAATCAAATAACAAACTTTGTCTACCCAGGCTATCTACAGGCATGTACCCAGGCACACTTAGGCTACCTAAAGTGGCTGGCCGGTTTCGTCAGCGACTATTTATGCTTTGAGATTAAAAGGAAGTTGCGAGATGACTCGTGGCCATTTCAGACGCAGCAAATTATACAAATAGCGTGTGGTGAGTTAAGGTAGCACATGTGGTTTGGTTTTATCCAGCCTTGTTTGTTTTAGTATGGTTTTACGCATGATTTTCTTTTTAAACTACCTACTAAACGCAGTATCGACAAAATATAAGACACTTTTGTCAAACTAAAGTAGTAGAAGTATTTGGAATATAATGAAAAAGTCGACCTTAAAACATGGTTAATGCTTGAATAAGTAGCTACAAATATACGTTCCATGGGGCCTTAAAAAGATGACTTGTAATACACATGATTAAGCCGTTATAGGTCAGACGTCAATAAACTTTAACAATGTTCCAATAATTAGGAACGTAATTGACGTTGCAAATACTTCTAACGGGGTCAGCAAAATGACCAACCAATTTCTAAGTATGTAAGTACCTCACTATACTCATCCTCATCACTATACAAAAATGAGGTTAATACATACTTTGAAGTAACTGGCTGACTAGCAGACGAACGAATAGCCATTAGGTACCTACTTTTCAAAATTCGAATTGTTCATAGATATAATATGGAATTCATAAAGGGTGTAAGGGACAGCGTACCGCAAACTGACAGTACAGGGACTTTTTAGGCAATGTAACTGAACAACTTTCACCAGGAAACTTTCAGGAAATGAAAAAAAATGACTTTCCCATACAAATTGTCCGATTTCATTTTGTACCTATGGGAAAATCAAAAAAGGTTAGTTTCGTTGACTGAGCAGAGCAACCCTTTTTAGTTTGCGGTACGCTGCCACCCTTTATTCTGTGGGTAAAACCTCCTTTGTTTTTAAATTGTATTCTTATCTTAACGTTTCATAATGGAAGCGAAGGCAGCCAAGCGATTTATTATTGTACCTTTGCCACAGTTATTATTAATTACTTTTTCAATTAATAACAGTTATTATAATTAAGTTTATCGCTTTGTTCCTTTTGAATTGGGAAGGACCTACACGTAATCCCTTTTTTCCCCACCATATATTTTAAAGATTACACAGATTTAAGAAATGCGTAGGTGAATTTACTGCAAAATATACTTAGCTTTATCACTTACTATAATTCTGATGAGTCAGTCATAAAACAAACACTCTAATGAAATCATGAGTAGTATTTAATTTGCGTATGTTCATATTTATACATACCTACAGCTGGCTTATCGTTATATTGTGTGATTTTGTTTAAATTAACAAAATAATTTTTAATCAAGTAGGTATGATTGAAGTTTTTAGGATGGGCGTAATATAATAAAGTCACGTTCGAATTTACGTACTTCGCTAATAAAAATAGACAATAAGAAGTAGGTACTAGTACCTACAGAGTAAACCTTAATAAACTTTGATTCGATTCGATCGATTAAATAAAAAAAATAATAAATAAATAAATAGATTAAATTAAATCACCTATGGTAGAGATACAAAAATTTGCTACGTTTCCAACTAAAAGTTCAGGTTTTCCTCAAACATCTTTAGTCTCACTTAGTACCTAACTTTATTTTAATAACACGTACAACCACAAAATTCCTGTTAATTATGAATAAGTAAAAATGTGAAAAATATCCTCAGCTGCACCAATCTTGCGCGTACACCGAAAGCCGCTGCGCGTGCGACACTTCGTAGCGCGTTGCTACTTGCGGTCACGTACGCCATAGTGACGCGAGCATCAAGTCTAGAAGTCTAGAATCACACGGCAACCTACTGACGTCTATATTGTTTACACTTGGAGTATAAATATATTTGGACGGTTGGATTTCAGTATTTCATTTCAGACTTTTCTCTCGAAAAGCTATGGAGGTCGTATCTTGTTGAAAAGTACCTAACTATTGACCGTCTTTAACTCTTGATGGTATTTTTCATGTAAAATATCAACAAATACCTTAACCAAGATCTTTAGAATATATTTTCTTGTCTTCTTTGCGTTATGATAATGTCATGATGAAGTGGAACATCTTTTTGGCGTGGCGCTTCTGACAAAATTAATTTAATTGACTATAGTAAAAGGAAAACAAATGGACCATCTATCTTTATATTTTTTTGTATTAGTACTTTTTTATAATTAAATGTTCTGTGGAAAATTATGCCGAAATAAATCAAGATAAGTAAGTACCTATACCTACTACACAAGAGTTAACAGCAGTACCGAGATTAATGTTATCATGTGGACATTCCACGATTGCAATTACCACTATAACGGGTTGAACTTTTAATGACTACCTTATAAGTATCGGAATCTTTTGCAAGTGGTTATATTCGATTTGGACGAATATGCACCAGAAAAACATTTCTGGTTGGTACAGTCTGTGGTAGAGTCAAGAAGCGCCAGTTGGTCAGTTTCACAAACCATGTCAGGGGCCTATTAGCTGTGCCAATTATTGCTTTTAAATTTAATACGTACTGAAACTATGGCCGGATTTAGCCGTATAATAGTATATTATATACCAATATTAACTACCCAATTATCTTGGACAAGACTCTAGAGCCTAATGTAAAATTAATTTTATACTGTAACGGATTTTATAAGTGTGCTATTTGAATTAAAATCCGATAGCCAAAGTTTCAATACAAGTACATGTATTATTTTAATATGAAATTAGCTGAAGTACCTACCAGGTCAAGCTTAGTTTATAGTGTCCAAAATATGAACATGTGCCATATTTTTCGGCTTTATGGTAGGGTTTTCATTATAATTTGGGCACATATTTGGGTACTCATGAATAGGTAAATCATGCTAGATATTTTAGGAGTTCATTTGTTTCTATCAACATTCAACATCATTTGTTTTGACCAAGTATTTTGCTGTTGCAGTTTCCTCATAATTCAGCTTGTTTACAAATTGAACGGAAATACTTATTTACCAAGAAGTTATAGTGATGTGATGTTATTCCACATAGCGGAGAAATTATATTCTGAGCATCTGAGCTACTATAGAGAGAAGTGGGTTTTTATGCAAACCTACAGCCCACCTTTGTCTTTTCAAAAAAAAAATACTTCTTTAAAAAGTGATCTCTGATATTTTTTTCCGGACAAGACAATAAAATATCCGATTTGAAGTACTGACAGTGACTTGTGGCTTCGCTTTCACATTTCTTTCTAAACTAATATTCGGGCTATCTATTTCAGATATCGTATTCCAATATATCTTGTCGAAGCCTTTTAGAAAGTTAACATTTATTTTCTTCAATAATCAGCTGATCTAATTCCAAGCGCGAATGACATTTATAATGTTTAGAGTGGTATATAAATGTTTATTTATTACTTCTAAACGCAGGTTGTAAGTGACGGCAGTTGTATATCATTTTTAATCGAGTGGTTGTACTTATTTAGGCTTTAAATTATATTTTAGTTTTACTGCTATACAGCAAGTGTTGTTCGTAAATTGTCACCTGCTCTATGCTTTTATGTACAACCTCAGTATGTCCTAAATGTTTTTACTACAACAGTCTGCAAAAAAGTACTTTCTGGTCGGTCAGATGATTGATTATTCTAGGGATATTTTTTTATGATTTCCACTTGGGCCCCAACGGGTCACACCATTGTTAATGTTCTGACAATGTGTTTAATAGATTATGTAAATAGAATGTAGGCAAAAGTAAACTCAAATCAGGCTACGTTCTTATTAAAATATCAATCAGTTAATGGCAACAAGGTTGGCCCTTTCTATGAAAGCCAAGCTTAGTTTCAAATTGCTATACGAAGTTATGAAGTAAACTCAAAGAGTGCTCATACAGCTCATTCAATTTACACCACTTGCGTATTTTTGCCTTACAAGTAACTTATTTATGACATGAATAACGCATTCCAAACAATAAATGCAAATTATTGCACGAGGTAGTAAATATCTTCACTTAAATGGAAATGATTTATTCAGGTTTTAAATCAACACTCGTTGATTTTACTGAGAAGGTAGAGTCGAAGTCAGCACAAAGAGCAAAAGTTCTTTGACAAAAGATGAATACAATAATTATTTAGAGAAAGAAAAATTAAACTCTTAAAATCTGCTTCAAATAAATGTTATAAAATAACAACCAACTCTTCGTGCAATCAATACAAAACTACCAGCAGTTTAAACATTAAACTATTTATAAGACATTATTGACAAAATTTTCTCGTTTTTTTTTAATTTGACTTATGTTTTTTTATATTGGCTAATGTTTATATTCTATAGCTTTTGAATTTTCTTTGTATCAAATAAAAAAAATGACTGCTATCAATATTTACGAATTGGTAAAAATTATATTTTTATAAATTATGTACATATTTCCTTTGTTCAATAAACCCATGAGCGATTTATAAACGTACGTGACATGGAACAAGCAATAAGTATAAAAAATGCGCATGCTTTGCCAATTACGCGAGAGCCTTTACTGATAAATAATTCAAACCTTTGTGTGGGCAATAAACGGGTGTTTAGTGTCAGATTAGGGATGTTTAGTAGCCCCGGATCGTTTAATATTTTTGCAGGCGAGCATAAAAAAATTACAAAAGAAAAAGTCTGAACCAGGCGTTTATTTTTTAAACCGTGTCGTTTTAGAAGGGTTCCGATGGGTTAAGAGGTAGCTGGTTAGTTGCTCTTCATAGATTATAAAAAAAAACAGCTGATTGTCAGACAGCTAATTTCACACATGACAGTTCTCTTTAAATCATTGTGGTCATGGGATAAGATTGGTCTGGATCAAAGACCGGTCAAAATGAAAAACTCCGGTCCAGAGAATGGTCAAATCTAAAGGGTCGTACAGAGATGCATGTCGCAATGACCTTGTGGGACCGAGTTCGTCGACCTCAGACCGAAACGCGACAAAATCTTGACCTCTCCTCTCACTTGTCTTGTCACACGAACACATTACAAATCTCAGAGTAAAGTAGGTACTTCCTAGTTACGGTCACCAAGTATGGCTTTATATTTATAATAGCGTATTATGTATGTAGGTATGTATATGTATAATGTTTGACCTATGGTATTTAGCTTTTATTCAAGAAAGGAATTAAATTACCAAATGTAGCAAAATAGCTAGTCAGAAACAGATTTTCCTGTTTCCATTGACGCAAATTACTGTTTTTCAGGGAAAAAATATATTTTTGTGAATCTCATACCAAAGTTGCATTCTGCTATTTGACGTAATGTCATATAAAAGGGAAATGATTTTATAACAATAATATATAGTATAAAACGAGATATTCTCAGTAGTTACTAAGTGTGTATAGATAATAGGTATACCTACTACCTAGCTATAGCTAGCGTATCCTAGACTAGACTTTAGTAAAAGGTTTAACAAATACGATCACGTTCCCAAAATGAGGTTATTTGCGAAGGTAGACCTTGTAGTTATGACTGTGATAGTGAGATCTGATAAGGTTAATAACTATAATTTTAGTATTATAGTGCGTAAAGACCAATATTAGCCTCAAGTCACACTTAAGACTTAAGTTGTAAAATGCGTCAGCTCTACTACAATTTGATGTTTAAATAGCATAAAAAGTTATTAGAGTAGGTACAATAAGTTTATCGTCTACCTCTCACAAAAATGACATGTTACATAATACCATATAATACCTATAGAGGAAAAAACTAATATGCATGTTATGGTATGTTTAATATGCCTATATTTTTTTTTGTTATTGTTCTAAAAATTAAGTAGGTATAATATAAGATTAGTTAGTTAAATCAAGGAGTGATAGGATACCCTACTCTGTGGTATCCTACCCTAGAATCCCTTAAAAGATTAAGGGGTTCTATCACGTGGATCATATGTTTGATATTTTTTTCAATAACAGGAGGGACAACGATTACAATATTCTCTGACTCCTAAAAAACTAACTTTTTAAAAAGAATAATAAAAAAAACAAAACACACTCACCGTGACTACCACTTCCCGTACGTAGGGTTTTTGAAGGAGGACGTCGGGGGTTTATACAGGGGGTTCATGCCGGTGCAGTCCTCAGCATCAATATTGCTGTATCCAGGGTTGTTGAGGGGGAGGGGGGGCGCGCGGTTCTTCCACACCATGTAGCCGGCCACGGCGGCTGCTGTCGCTACCACAGCTAGGACGCCCAGGATTACTGGCACTGTCACTGTGGAAAAAGTCTTGGTTAGTCTATAATATAATGCTGTTGTCAGGCCTTACAAGCAAGATTGATGTTTTTTTTTATGAAACCTTAATCTTATTTTTGTCGATGGCCAGATCGAAAAATGATCCCATGTTAAAGCTAGCGCTATAATCTTTTTTTTGTCAGTCTTATTGTAATTTTGTGTTGCGAGGTAATGCTATGAATTGATGAGAAAATAATGTAACCATTAGAAGTAAAACAAGTGGCTGATATAAAGACCCAAAATCATTAACTTATGAAGTAGATACTTGCGTACATTCAGAAGTTCAAAGATTGGTTACAAGTTGGGATTTTATCGTTAAACAAATACAGTTGAACTCCATCGAGGACAGGAACAACAAACAAAGAACAATATCGTCTAGACAAACAAACAAACCAAAAACAAGTGGACTCGTTAACCAAGGGACAACAAATAATAGGTTGAGTATAAATTCATCATTCATTCATTTTATAACAAAGAAAATATAAAAGACCTGCGTACTACGTGCGTTTAAATGGACAGTTATTGGACGTAATAAAAGACGTAGATGGACGTATGTTTGCAAAAGTAAAAGTATTAAAAAAAAAATTGTAGGTACCTTTGTAATACTAGCACAGATTCTATGATCGAGAGCTTTTATTACTCTGTATTTATTTGACAGACAATTAAATGAAAATATAGGATTTCAGGTTAGTGTTAATTTTCGCTAACTGTTCTCTAAACTGATTTACGAGTACATAAATACAATTTTACGACGTCTATAAAACTATAAGTGTATGTATCCCAAACTGAGCAGGCGTCAAGATTTTCTTGAATGGAGTAGGTATACTAGAAATGTTTACGTTAAAGAATAGTTCTTTCATTGATCAACTCTAGACATAAGACAATGCAATAGAACGTACAATCACGGCGTTGAATAATCTATTCTATTATGTATTTCAATTGTGTTTAATAGAATTTACGGGGCATTGTTAATACAAATGCATAAGAAAATGTGATCATCATTATGTTTGCCTTTATCCACAGATAAGAAGATAATGGTGGCGATTTTGTTGTAAACATAATTTACTTTAGTTTGTCCTGTCAATATCTAAAATTTGGGTAAAATAGAGACAGAAATACAACAGCTGGTTATTATACTATCAAAGTTATATTCAAAATTTTGAAAGTGACAGGATCTATAAAATAAGTTACGTTGTGTCTTCAACGGAATCGGCAGAAAACGGTGAATAGGTGGTAATCTGTGTCCCTTATTATCATCATCTTATCATCTTTTAGTGAGAAAATGTTTAAAAAAATCATGAAATCTTACCTTTCAGAGGAGCAGTTTGCGCGTAAGGTAGAATCGCGTTACACGGCTCCTTGATCATGACATGCGTCTGCCCATTAGCATCCTTCATAGCCATATACTTGATCGTACAGTCATCAGTAGTCACAGTACAGTTCACCCATATCTTCCTATTGCATCTGTCTCTTTGAGCCAGTAAAGTGGTATTCAAGGGGTCCACCATGATGTCAACGTCGATATCCTTGCAGAGTCCGTGAGGTGGAGGGTTTAGAAGGCAGGTGTCGTGGTAGTTGGTGCTTTGGCAGATGTCCATGCAAGTGGAGTCGAAGTATTGGGAGCCTTCGAGGTTCTGGTTGCAGATGCATCGCCCGTTTACGCATTTGCCGTTGTTTGAGCATAGGACCTGTGGATGTTATGTGAGTTATTGATTGTATTCTCATTTTATTTAATTAAGTTTGTGCTACTTCACTAGTTTTGTTAAAATCTGAATAATAATTCAGATTCAATAGAAACAAAAGAATAAATTCCCAATTTTTGAACGAATCTGAAGATTAAAATACGTAAAGCAACTAATTAGGATATAAAAAAAATCATTGTGCAAATCTTTCTGGTTATTCCCTTAATGCTGATCATGGGATGGTGACTGTATGTCAAATGGGACATTGTAAATGTAGCGGTGTAAAAATGAGCGTGAATTAAGAGGATGTTATTGCAACTTACCCCTTCGTTGTTGTCACAGGAGCCGATGTCACCTCGGCCATCGTTGTTGATATGCTGCCCGTCGATGTGCTGTCCGTCGTATTCGCAGCCCTCGAGGTTAGGCCGAACATCAGTCTCACGAACTTCAATCTCACATCTATCGCCTTTCCTGAATGAGTGAGAGAGGATGTGATAAGATTTGCGATGGGGAAGAGATCTTGAGGTGGTATGGGATTTGCTTGCTAGCGTTCTTGGTTTGAACAAGACTTTTCCACACTGCAACTATGGAGAAAGATTTTCATTTTCATCTCTCTGTTTAACTGTATTTTCTTTCCTTTAAAAATAGCACTTTTTTGTTACAATACAATGTGCATACCAAATGAATTTGAAAATGTAAATATATGTATGTAGGTGTGCTTTTTTAACGGTACATAGCTTCCGTTTGACAGACCGTAGAAGAAACTGTTATGTTATGATTCGATAAGTATAATCAGGGACACATGCACTGAATAACAATCATGATTCATTTATGTTAACGATTCAACTTACCACCCATCCTCACAGGCGCAAACATTACAAGAGTAGGTCCCTCTCCCACTACAGTGTTGGGATTTCCTTTCAACTGTGCTGCTACAGCTGCAAGCGCAGGGTACTGCCAGCTTCACCAGCTCTGTCTTGGTATCTCCCCACTTCAGGTCCCGGACTTTTACCGTCACGTACTCAGCCACCTGTGTTGTTAAGTCAATACACTTTATTGCACACACAAGAAAATATTTCTTTTTACAAAAGGCGGTCTTATTGTTAGAAAAGATTTCTTACAGAAAAACTGTAATTCATTTACGTAATATTTTTCCTGGAACTTATACCTCTCTAAACCCACTTGTTTCTTCTGTTTCAATGGTGCCCTAAGGTTGACTGGAAGAAATTTCTGTTTAGCAATAATCCCATCTATTTGTACCTACTGTTTTATGTGATAAAGTATGCAATAAAAGGATAATCCAATATTTTCTATACCTGGCCGGAAGCTGGACAGAAGTCCTTGAATGCATTTGCGTAGAGGCTTTTCTTGGTGTCGGAGTCCAGTCTTACGTCAAACACTCCAGCTTCGATTCCAGCGAAGCCTTTGATTGTGCTGTTTACGATAGTTATCTGTTGGTAAAGGGATTTGGTTACAGTCAGAGTAAACTATTAATTAAATCTTATAGTAATTTTCATCCTGAACAGAGAGCGATAAAAACATAGAATGTTCCGTCCGATTTCTTTTATAATAGCAAATGTTCTTACATTTGGCTGCTCATATTCTTCTTTCAGTTCAATTGTGGTCTCCTTCTCCATGCCGATGAAGTTCGGCAGTTGAAGGTCGTTATCATCAGGTCGGAGACGGTTCGAGCACCAGCTGTCTGTGTATTCGATCATACATCTTGGTTTCTGGAACAAGAAAAATAAAAATAAAATGATGTTAAACATTATGATGCGGAAGATTACGATAATAATGGAAATCTTTTTAAACTATGCAAAAAGGTAAATTGAATAACTAGTTCTATTCGGCGCCAGTATAGTCACAGATCCAATCTGCAAGTTGGTCCAGTTTCTGTCTATTGCAATTCTTAATCATTAATCATCCTTGACAATCATGTTTCGCTCCAAAAGTTGGAAAACCATTGATTTACTTTAGAATTGAGGATTTTAGCAGTAGCATAAATTTGTATTATGATAATTTATATTTAATGTCAATTTCGTTACAAGTTGCTAAATAATGCTTTCGATAAGCTCATCTACCGCTAACGGATAAAGGCGTGATTTGCATCAAATATACCTCCACGATTGCAATCTTCATATACAAGTATTAGTATCACGAATTTTATGACGTCTATATCTAGCAGTCATTTGTCGCGACACATCCGGGCAAGAAAAATGTTTCTAAGTAAAATGTTTCTAAGGACTAGGATACTATAAAATTAGTCTAAAGCCTGACGGTTTTTTTATTGTTATGTAAGTTAGTTTAACCCCAGGAATTAGTTACATTTTCACGAATAACCAATTAAGTATGTCACAGGTAAACCGCTATTAAAAAAAATTGTGTCTCATAAAGTAGCAATTTTCTATGGATGCGCCTGGGAAAGATTGTCATTCTTCCTTTACATGACTAAGGCCCGTATTTATAATCAGCTCTCAAGAGTGACAGCGAGTATGAGTTCGTATCAGAAATGTCATTCCAGTACAAAATTACCTGTCAAATCCGCACTCAATATTGCTCTCAATCTTGAGATTGCTTATAAATACGACCCTAAGTCTTGTATTCAAAATCTTTTGTGTACGGGTGTAAAGTAGGTATCTTTGTTTGCAACAAAGTGGTATCATTGTGGAGTGATTTGTGCAGCCGGAGCCTAGCCTATTCTGCATTGCGATTTGCGATCGACCACGACGAGCGGCGCCGGCGCAGACGTGAAGTATGAAGTAATGACCACAGATGGCAACTTGCTTAATGCGGACATAAATACCGGCCATTCTATTGTACAGGGTGATGGCAAGTTCTTTGATTAAAAAATAATAAAGACATTTCAGCATTTTGTATGACATACTCAACCCAATAGGGCTGAAAATAGGAATGAAGTTGTGTACGAGAAGTCCCTATTGAATGATGGATTGTCAGCCCATCGTCAGATTGTTTTACCTCCACTGATTGTTTCGTAGTATAAAAATAGTACCTAGTAGCGCCTAGTATATATATTTTTTTTGTTTTCTGTGGAAAAAAACATCCTGTATTAGTTGTAGCAGGTACACTTGGTATCTTAGTGTACTATAGTATGACTATAGTGCTTTGTTGCGTGGCGATGATTGAAGAACTTTGTGAATGGAGGACTAGACAACTACACAAAGGAAGTGTAGGATTTGTGACTAGCACAGTTTAGATGTTTGGAATATAGTTCAGTTTGTGAAATTACATTGGCACTGGCAGTTTGGTTACGAGGTTTCATTAGTAGGTACATACATACAATGAAATATGAATAAATAGAATTTGATTAACTGTAACTTTTACCCTTGAGTTAAATTTGTTAAGTTTTTAATTTGCTCAAAACAAAAGAAATTCTCATTTAAGTGACATTAATTTGATCCTTATTTTGCGACAGGTTTAGTGTTTCACCAATTGTAGGTATATAAAACTGATTACGAAATTGCTGAAGTAAGACAATTCGAGCCGCGCCCCGCCCGACCAACTAATCAATTGCCAATAACAAAACCAATTTAAAGGGCACATAAAAAGTAGTTTTACAAGGCACACCGATTGAAATCAATTACAGATAAAAGCGTTGAATTTGACGTTGGCCTAGACCTAGAGTCGTTATAGCATCACTTTCTTACTTTATAGCATCAAAGATAATATTTCGATTGATCCAATCGATCTATTATTCATTTTACTTTTCATATTGCGAAATTCTGTGTCGCATTGCTACGATTTTCCGGATTTTCTTGACTCTCATCTTCACAACACTACACATCCGCATCCTCATTAAAATCCGCATTGATTTCATGTGGATGTGGATGCGGATGCAGACGTCTAAATTAATGCGAAAGATCCACGGATGCGGATGCGAATATTTGCAACATCATTATGAAGACCCTTTGCTTAGGAAGAGTCTGGTATGAAAAGTATGTACATATAAGAGGACAAACCACGTCTGCAGAACCGTTTAGTACTTAAACGGTACGGGTCGTTTTAGAAAGGCCTCAAGGAAGTCAAGAAAGAAATTACCTTGTAGATCCAGTCGTCATTTACTTAAACTTTTTACTTTGTAGTGTGGAGTGTACAAGACGGGTACATGTGCAATTAGCATAACAAAGATGAATATACATGCGGTGAGACTTCATTCCTCTCTTGTACGTAAACAAGTTCGGCGATGTCTGTCATGTGTGTGTGTACAAGTTTGTGTATAATGTGTGTGTGTGTGTCTGTGATGCAGCTGCGCTTGAGTTGAGATGCGACCGGAGAGTTTAGCGATAATCTCCGAATATGTAGTGTAGGAGGTATAACCGTAATATAATTTTCCGATGAAACCGCTTTAAACTGTACTTTAAAGATTAAATCTGAAGTTGAGCATCGGTACATCAAGTTTTATCAAAGAAATATTATATTTTATTAAATGAAGATGTAAAATGGTTATACACTAGGTATTTTCGATTCAACATACTTATATTGACATACTTAACTTAGTTATACGTAGAACGAGTAAATTCTACGACTAGGTTTGAAAATCACATAAAAATTGTTATTGTGTAAAAAAAACAATTAATTAATCTTTTATATAAACAACATAAATTTACTTGTTATGACACGGTGCTATAATCAATACCATCAATGGGATATTTATATGGTTGTTGTGAACTATGCAATTATACCCGAAGCTCTGCGCGCGCGCAGCACAAGCTTGTGATTTATGTTGATTTATGAGCACACTGCGATCTCGTTTGGTCCACTTGACTGATATATGGCGCCCAACTATTTCATACATGGAACTAATAAATTGGAGAGCTATTAAAATAATAGACAACAAATATGACGGTGAATTGGTTAACAGGTCGACATCCATTTTGTTTGTTTTGTTCGCCGTCTATATTTATATTCTACCTTTAAAAAGTCAAATAAGGTGCAGTAGGTAGCTAAAGGAAATATAAAATAAAATAGTAAAAGGAAAAATGAATAAAATATTTTGTTTGGAGAGATAGAGCAATCCACCAATTTACCGCGATTTTTGCAATAAGTATATTTTTTGCGCTTGAGATATTAAACTTTATTAAAATTATTTTGTAACGAGTTTCAGAGCATTTGTGAAAATAAATATGATACAATCAGATTTATAGTAGTAACCAGTTTTAAGCACGAATGTTTAGGACATTACATTTATAGAGTACCTAAATGTGTAATTTAGTCCCATATTAGAAATAGAAATTCGACTGCAGCCATAAAGAAGATATTTAATTGTGACATAAAATAGTCAACCACATTAAATCTGACCGTTATTTTATTATACCTAGATTCGACAATAAAATAAGGAAATATGGCAATACTTATCTCAAAACCTCTTTGATTTTAGAGCCAATTATATGAAATTTTATTGTGGTGTGCTGTAGCATACCATAACCATAGTACTACTTACGTACTTATCACGAATCTCATTTCAAAAACTTCATATTTTATTTACCTATCAAGTTTTTCGATCACATATTTATTTAGAACATAGGTACAACAAATTAGTTTATACTTATTTTATATTAGATAAATCTTAGGTTCCCCAAGGAATTTAAAAAATTAGACTTCCGAAATTAAAAGTGTGAGTTAAACGAGTATAGCTTTGAACGCGAGGACCGAATACTTTTTCACTTTTATTTCGACCTATATTCCTTGGGAAAAAATAATTAATTTCATTAATGGACCTCTCTTCGGTTTAAAAGCTAATAAATTTACCGTACGTACACTTCACCATCTCGTACATAACACAGTAGATACATACTTAGTAAAAGACTCCATAGATACACTCTTCCCATCAATGATCTCTTCTGAACTCTGTACTTCGCTCAATCCAGTTCCAGGGGAGTAGGTACCTTCTCTGTTTTCGTTTTACAATCTCAAAGGAGTCAAGTCAAGCCATTACGGAACATGACATCGTGGTAGAATATAAGCGCTTAGACGTAGGGCGTACAATTACAAGTAACAGTTTGAGCCATACAGCTAGGGTTGGCATCCTTAGGAATTTTTTTGATATTCTAATGTAACCCTTAGAATGCGGCAAGATGGTTATTTTTTATGGTAAAATTTACACTTCCAAAGCAATGGAATTGATAAGTTTAAGGCGTGATTTATTTTCCTTAGTAAGGTACCTATTTTCTACACTTAACAAAAGAATAGCTTAGTGATTATTAGTACCTACCTATTATTCATGCCAGTAATAAAATAAATAACCACAAACTCTTGGCTCCTGGCAACCCTGGATAAACTCAACATTTAGTAAATAGGTAAGTACATGTATTCCACCTCGGAGTACTCTCTGTTCTTGAAATAGGGTTCAAATCTGTGTATACCTGAATGTTCGATTGGGTACCTACTTGGAACCGCTTATCCCGAGGAGCGAGATAAAGAGGTGTGGGTGGTAACCAGTGAGATGTTGACGATTATTTTCTCCCAACGGGTTATTCTGGTTACAAGACAATGAATTTTGATAATGTGCTCGTAGTTTGTTATATTGGACAAAGAAGTTAAGTTTTTTAAAGGTTTGATGAGATTTTTATGTTGATACTTTTAAAAAAAGAAGAAAATAATTGAGTTAACAGCCCGAGTGATAAAAACGTATGTAACCCATCACACTAAGTATAGTGATAAGATAATGATATTAGTATTTAAGTCTTTATGTTTACCCATAACCTGATATTTTAATATTTATATTGCCATACTTTTTGTGGTCTGTTTAGTGGTTTACCTAAATGTCTGCTGTACGGCAGATATCTTGAAATAAATGCTGGTAAGTATAGATAAAGTATTTCACAGTAATTACGTTCTATGTCATGTAAATTACAAGTTCAAGCACCATTATTTTCCTCATTTATATTGAGTCACTATAGCATTTAGTGTTAGGAAGCCATTGTTAAATCCCCGTGACCCATAGTGATTCATGTCCCGATTTCATGCTAACCGCAGAGTTGTTTACTGGTTCTGAAACTGTTAAATATTACTGCCAGAATGAGGGTGTGGCTTATTTTTATTTTTTTTTTATAAATGAACATTATTGTAATGTAATTAAAAAAAAACTACATTTTACGGGAAATATAATTATTTTATATTGCCTGTTGTACCTACCATTGTTCTCTTACATTTAGGATTTTATAATAATATAACATTAATTATTATTGGGCAAGTTATAATTGCATCACGATTTTTAAACTTCTGTGGGTCTGCTGCATTTTTTTTATACATAATCAATCCCGTAAGCAGCTACATAATCAAACAATATCCATCGTGTTCTATAGACGTTCCCTATTGTACAGTTGTCACGTATAACCAGTTAGAACCAGAATAGGGCTGCGCGTGGGTGCTTGGTACGTGCTGAAGTTACCTCTGCGCGGGCGCACTCAAACCGACCAGTTTCGGGATAAGTTATAGTGGGAAAGTATTCAATTATTGCCGATGAGATGTACTGGCTGGTGTTGTTGATTTGGATGTGTCAGAAGCTGAGTATTCTTTTGAAATCGCATCTCAAAAGGTGGGATACTTGGAGTTATACATGGAGTTTAATAAGAAGTACTATAATATAATTATAATCTAATATATAATTTATTAGTAGAGAACTGTTTTACACAGGAACTGCCTGTTTTATAGAAACTGAACTGCAAAAAATAAAAAACCTAATCCGGTTTTTATAAAACCCTTCTAAAAAAACGAGATTCAACCGATCTTAAAGGTTTTAAACACGGGTTTGAAATTATTTTATATGCAGGTATTGCATAGATTAGTAAACCATTAAGTATATGTAGAGATTTATATATGACAAGACCCTTTGATCCTTACATTATAATTATTATAGTTCAAACGACTACGGTTACAAAAGATGATGGCGATAGAATTGCAATAGGTTATCAAATTCCTGGCCTTAGAGCTTGAACTTAGCGATACGAGTTTGCGATGACATTATTGTAATGTATGACAGTATTCTATATTAAATTCATTGATGCATTTTATAGGATAGCATTTAAATGATGTAGAAACTTTATTTAATGGATACACTTATTGAACGTTGTAAAGATATGTGATGTTCTTTTATTTAGAAGTTTGATCAATAAATCACAAGATTTGGATATTTAAGGTCCCTCAAGGATTTTATAATAACTTCATCATCTTTTCACACCACCAATGTTCTGTCCTGTGACCGATTGACCAGGAAATATCAAGGCCATGGTCCATGCTAAATCGTGCTAAGATCCGATACTATACAATAATGTGTACAAAGCGCGAAAGTCTTAAACAAATGTTACATTCTATGTGTTTTATTGTTCCAAATCCAAAAACGAAGCAGATTTTGTTTTTAGGCTCTTCCCCATATTCTACTACCTAGTAGATGTAAGCTAATCTTCAGACATAGAATTTAGCATCTATCAGACGATGATCTCAGTGTCACTCTCTTCATATAAAGTAATGTTATCAATCATAATTCCAAAACAGAGCTTCCTTGTTCAATGAGCATTCTATACGCAATACTGAGTTATCTAATGACATTATACGGTTATGGTATCATAAAGTAACGTTGAGAATGTAGACAAGATGAGTCAGGACAAGACACCAAGGAAAATCAATAAGGTGCATGATTCACATAGAAATAAACAATAGGAAAGAGGTATTTATGTGAACTTAAATGGACAAAATATGTTTGATGTATGTTTTCTACTACAAGTTTTTTTTGTTTATGGTTGAATTTTCCATTACAAAAAAAGTTATGGTTCAGTCTAAACGGGGACACAAATAGAACTGTAAATAATCCGCGTAAATACAAATTCCGTAGTCTTCTTTTAATAACAGATGTTTTGTGTCATAATTGAGATAGGAATATATTTACAAAATACGAGCAATGTTGTGACTTCGTGATGTTTGTGTGAAACATACAAACCTCTTCGTCATTTAAATATTATTGAAAAGTATTTTCCCATAAAAGTAAGCTTTTCTTAGGATAGATGGGAATTAATTAATAATTTCAGTGTCGATATACATGAGAATATAGTGAATAGTGGCTTTGCACTATCATTCATAAAATATATGAACAGAGGAACTATAATGCATGAAATCTCAAATCAAGGAAACAGGTTTCTATCAATAAACAAAACAAATCCAATCTCATTTGTATTTGCATCTCGATTTAAGGGCGGGGCATCTGCAGTCTGTAGCCTGTACAGATGATCAAGTAGTATGTAAATTACAAATGGTTACAAATCTGGATATAAGCGTTTATCCGGTCTTTGGCCGACGGTTGTCAGTCCATGCGCCCACGCATCATCACATCCATACTATCATTATAAATGCCAAAGTAACTCTTGTCTGTTTGTTGCTCTGTCACACATAAACGGCTGAACAGTTTTTCATAAAAGTTAGCAAAGTGATTTATCGTAACCCGGTGACGGGTATAGGCTATAAGCTACTTTTCGAACGCAGGAAAATAGGTATTCTTACGATAATACTCATTTAGCTGCGGGTGAACCCACGTGACTTACTAGCTTGAAAATAAACGTGGCCTTGCTACTGCAACCTGCTACTATTAAAAAACGAAGAAGGTATATCTCAGAAAAGGATATTACGGCGAGAACTGCATTCCTAGAGATATATTTTTGTACAAAAAAGGAAAAGTCAAAGTCTGTCGTAAATTGTAACTCCTAGTGGTAAAAAGGGTTAATAGATATCGATAGATATCTAACTATGACAGTGTTTGGAATTTAAAATGTATTAAACTCTGGATAAAATTTAAATGCACATAAGATTACTTTTATAAAACCATTTTAAAATTGTTTTCTTTTGATTCAATTCAAAGACGCTGCGTTGATTGTCAAAGATGTTTTCTTTTTATAAATAGGAAAAAAGCCAGTGTATTGTGTATGGTGCATATTTTTCATAAATGAGATCACCCGCATCAAGCGGTAATTCCATACAAACTTGACTCATGCCTTTATGAAGTGACTTTCTATGAACAACAAAAAACCACAAAAAACAAGTAAGCTAAGTTAGAAAAAGTCGTAGAGTCGCACTTTATTTATAGCTTTTGATCATATATTTCGGATGACCTACTATCTCTCGAAATCATCTTTTCCTTATTTCTTAAAACTGACAAATGAATGTCCTATATGGATTTTATTAGCATTTTTCTGTTTGAAGATTTATTGGAAGTGCATATATTTACCCAACTTCGTAGCGCCAAACATGACGGACAGATCAAAGAACCTGGAAGTAGCCCATTGGACGGACAGCCGTCAGATCAGAAGTCAAGAATGGGCGGAAAATCTGCTCCACATTTGGATAGAGCATTTAAGATGTGTTTAAGATATATTCTCCGCGTAATGACAATAACAGTTGAATAAAAAATAGAAACAAGGTTTAATAACCCTTTCATAATAGATGTCGTTGCACTGAAAGTATAACTAATAATAGTGGATGTAGATGAGAGGCTTTGAAAGTGTCAATTATAGTCGTAGGCGGTAAAACAATAGTTTCTTCATTCTAAGAGTGGTGTAGCTATGTTTTTTTTATCGTTGGTAGAACATAATATCCAACAATAGTATATTAGGCAACGAGGGAATAAAGCAGTGTCTAACGTCACGGGCAGCATATTGAATCCTGAGCGGAATGAAGGATTCTAGGATTAATTCCCGAGCGCAGCGAGGGAATTAAATCTTTAATTCCTGAGCGAAGCGAGGGAATTATGACAAGAATCCTGAATGTAGCGAGGGATTCAAGTCTGCCCAAGGCGAAGACACATTTATTCCCGAGGAGCATACTATATTTTACACACCTACTGCACAGATTACTTAGACGGTGGCAGGCGTCTGTAAGATAATAAAGCTCAGAAATATACCTAATCATGTAATATTGATACATAAATAAATATTGAAAACATACCAGAAGCAACAGATCCGAAAGTCAATTCACACTCACTGAACTACACTTCACGTTCACAATCCACTACCTACGTATTTTTCCAAAAAACGAATTGATCGTATTTAACATATTCAACATAAATAACAAAATACGATAAAATACTAGTCACAATGTCTTCTGGAGTCAAAATATTAATTTCACTCGACAATTTACGAAATGGAAGTAATAATCAATGAGAGAAAAACTTTTGCAAAATCAAACCGCGTTTTCTTTTTTTTAGTTTCTTTTTTTTATACAAAGCAAAGAGCACATACAGATAACTAGTCATACAGCCTTTTTACACTCGCCGGGAGGCGCAGAAGGCGAGTGTGGCAACAGTTTTAATACACACACAGCCATATTTTTTTTTTCTGAAAATTATTTTCTTAGTAGTTCACATGACATTCCAAATTCAAATCACATAATAACCCTTGGGCTATTAAGGATTTCCATACAACTTTAAATCCCTTGGGATTATTTTCTTGCTTTAAACGCAAGTTCCTTGATACATTATGTTGATATAATAATGCAGAGGTGTGTAAAGAAAATAAAGGTTGTCAATATGTTCTCAGCTTGAAAATTGGATTCAAATTGCCTTTGCTTACTTTTTTAATTTCAAAGGGACTTAAAACTCGATGGTTAGTACAATATGCTTTTCCTAAACAAACATTACTGGGACAATGCGTAAACTCTGTCCTAAAATAATATTCCCAGACATCTAAATACCGAGTGGAGTTCATTGAACTGCGTAAGAGGCGCGTAACAGTAGCAGACAGTAAACAAAGTATCGGAAAAATCGATATTGCCCAGACATTGGCGACAGTCCAGCCAGTGGTTGGTGCACAGTGCAGACTTGCTGACTAATCTTCTGCATATCGAGTCGATATCCAACATTATGAACCCTGGTGTCAGAGTTTTTTAAACCGCCTTAAAGCACAGCTATTAGGTCTCTGTCATGGTTTTGTTAAGAACCACTATCAAAGACCAGAACAGATGGCTCAAAGTGCACTCCGAAGCAGACAAATCAGTTAATTTAGCCTGCAATGTCCTGATCAAATTGCGAAAAAACTTACAAAGTGATAAATTTAAGAAAATCAACCTCGTTTTATCTTCGAGGGAATCGTACCCACGACCTCCGGATCGGGGAGCCCAAGGCGCAAACCACTAGACCACTGAGGCAGTTACTAAACTAATAGTCAGGTGTTATGAAATGCAAACCACTTGAATTTAATGCCGTTCCCAGGTCTAGCGCGTAAAATGCGGTAGAAAGGAAAACGTGTAAGCACTAGCGTGGGTAGATATTGCTCTGGGGATATTGGTCTGGTATACAGGTTTTAAAGTAGTAACATTATTTTAGGAATAAAAGTAAGTGTTAGGTTTCCTACTGCATATTGCATTTTAGATATCTAATATTTTCTGCGGGAAAATGTATTATAGGTATTTTCAGTGTAAAATCCACTTAATACGTAACTGAGAAGTCAGCCAAAAAGCTGGTATTGCGACAATTTACCGCGAATATAAATTATTTTTAAAGAATTCCGCGAAGTTTACTCGGCGACAGTTGTAACAACATTGTTACACAGAATGCTTACAATTCCCGTTCGTGGAAACACGTTATAATTGCCGACAGTTTTCACTTTCATGTTTACTTTTCGTTACAAGAGCTCGGCAATAAAAGGTTCGCGATCTCTTACTAATTGTGCAGCGGTGCAGCTTTACGACGGAATAGCCGATTGCAAGTTAGATCGATCTAACGACTGGTCGGACGAGTTTGTGTTACATTACCTTCCGTGTTTTTGAGTAAGAGGTAAGACCTAATCATTTACCTTAGCATGATTTGACAGACGACGGGAAAGAAGATGACGAAGTTACTAAACACTAAGAAATTAAACATCGATATGTAAGCGCACAAAATTTTGACTAAAATGGTCACTTGAGAAAACAGAAAGGCATCAACAATTTTGGTTAAGATTTAATTAAGCATGCTAATTCATAGAGCATATTAATTCATGCTCTCCACAAATCGATAGCACTTATTAATATTGTGTCTCTATAAGATGGGACGTTTGTTACATTTGTCTATGATTTAGCTTATGGTGGAGTTGGTCTCAATGAGATTCGGTCTAAGCATTTTTAACCTTGTTCTTTAACAAGTAAGTGTGTGTGAGTGGTAAGTTACTAAATCTTTTCATGCGTGGTAACTTTTTCTTCTGTGAAGTAAATGAAACTGGTGGTTTACATAAAAATCGTATACCACCGGTTTTCCTTGCACAGTTAAGAAATGTATGGTACAGATATTATTTATGACACCAAGCAATGTACGACAGAATTCCCCAGTCGCGGCCTGCCCCGCCTCATGCCCTGCAGCGAGATAACGCGCCCTTTGTGCACTTTTTAAAGGTGCGCTTGCGCAACAGTAAGTAAACTTTAACTGAGATGTATTTTACACCAAGAAGGCATAATGATCCCCTGTCTTCCAGTTTTTACTGAATATTTTCATCTAGCTAAAAAGAAGTGTATTATACTATGGAAAGAATATTTCGATGAAAGATCTAAAACGGTTGGCATCTGGTATAAGACAATACAAGCAGAACCTTTAAATTCTCCTTGGTTTAATAACTGCTTAAATAGACAAGATATGATTTTAGCTTTTCGTATTCGATCTGGTCATATTCCATTAAATAAGTTTGCCTATATGATGCGCAAGGTACCATCATCTAATTGTACAGAGTGTGACATGATTGAGGACGTATATCATATTTTAACAGAATGTATCCGGAACGAATCAGTTAGATTTAATTTATTTTTAGGAAATAATTTAAGACATGTGGGTGTTTGTAATAGCTTCTTAGCATTCCCCTTTTCAGAGGAAGCTAAGAAACTTTATAAAATTGTTAGGGTGGGTTTAAGATTAAGATAAGCTTATGGTTTGTACTAGTTTTGAACCTATCTTTAAAATTTAAGTTATTTTATGTACCTTTTTATGCTGTATGGAGCGACATAGTTGCAAGAAGTGACTAAGCTCCTTAAATAAAGATTAAAAAAAAAAAAACTTAAATGTGTTAATAGGTAAGTGGAGCGAACTTAATTGCTTCAAGATTGATACGCCAGGGAATTCAAGCATTAATATTACTCGCCTTGTATGGAAAGAATTCATTCTAGATTAAAACCTTATCGATAGGTTAAATCGGTTCAGAGGTCGGTTAATAAATTGCCACATATTTAAAACGAGTGACATGAGCAACGGTTGCGTGCAGGTGGTAAATGTTGAGGACAATAATGTATTTCTTTTTAATGAACACGCGTTATGGAGGTCCGTTTCATCATTTCGATTCATTTGCATTTTACTCAAACGAAAATACTTTTATAAATGCGTTTATAAAGATGATGCATTAAAGACATGTTATCATTGATAGAATATTATTTTATAACACATTTGCTCGTAAAGGGTCTCTTATTACACCAATTTCAATATTGTATTGTATCTTATTACGTACTTGTGCGTAATCGTAATGTAAAATGCACGAGTGCTGTAAAACACACGAGTTTTTTTTAAATTAGGTAAAACGCACGGTTTATCGAACGGTACTTTTTTAAATCTTAGCAAAGAGTTTTTATGGCAGAAAAGTGGTCAACATTTTATAAATAAAATTAACTTTGGGAGATAAAGTATAATAAAATAAACATTTAATTCTTTGATTTAATTATTTTTTACAATAAATTACAACCATTTATCTGTAACAAAAAAAAAATTACTTTATTAGTAATACTGGCTGGTTTTTGTTTCTTTGTACTATGGCTTAAAAAATAAAGCGTTGATGCGCGCGCATCCTAATTTGTGAACGAGTAAAAATTATTCCGCGCGTTTTTTCTTTTCGCTGTATTGTTTTAATTTTTTAGCTATTTCCTCGCAAATATGTTATAAAACGTAGTACGACATACGTGCGGTTTGATAATTACAGCCTCTGCTTTCTTGTAGTCCTCGCCTACGGCTCGGGCTAGCAATATCGCCTCGGCTGTAATGATCAACCCACCGCACTTATATCGTAATGTACTATTATGTAAAGTGCCATTATAGTTTAACAATGTTATACTGGGTGTATGGGACAGCGTACCGAAAACTGAAAGAGGTTGCTCAGTCAACGAAACTAAACAACCTATCACCAGGAAATTCTTGCAGGAAATGAAAAAAGAACTGACTTTTCCATACAAAATGAACACCTCGAGCTGAGAATTTCAAATCCTCGATCAAAGAATTTACTGCTGATAGTTGTTTAGTTTCATTGACTGAGCAACCCCTTTAAGTTTTCGGTACGCTGTTCCTTACACCCGGTATAATCTTTGCGTCAATTGACTACAACATATTCATAATGGTCTCAATTCCACACATTCTTTTGTAAGTATAAATAGTACCGTGTAAGTGTCAGTTAGGTAATGCTGTAATGCCACGGTATAAGCTGATAATGACTTCGTGGTATGTTGACGAGAAGCCCCGCAAGTCACGGTTTCGGGTTTCTGGCAGTTATTATCTTTATTATTGTGGACGACCAGATTGGAGCTTCCACATACGGCTTGATCACAGCTGTGCAAACAAAGAAACAAGTCCTATAATGAGGCGTTTACTCTGTATGGTAGTTTCATAGATTACTCATTGGTGAGTTTTGAATTACAAAATATTAAAAGGGTTGGTTGGGTTGAAAAGATTGATGGGGGTGTAATGTTGGCACAAGTGTGATATGATAGATCACTACGCTTATCATTTCATATGCGTCGGATCCTCAACATCTATGTCCAGGTTTTTCAACCAGTCCACCGCTGCCGGGGACAGGCTGTGAAGCTCACTCATTCCGCCAGGGAAGCGGAGTAGAGGGCATATTCGTTCACAATGTGAGCTAGGGTCTAGAAACACAACAAATACAGAGAATGTGTGTCCAATCATGAACGGTTGATCTGATCTCAAATAGCTACAAACACTAATAAACAAAGCCTACTCGAAAGAAAATCCTAAAAATAATCACAACCAAGGAGAGGTAGTATAATTTCCGAGTCCATAATATTTAAGACAGTGACAAAATTTGATTGTGTTCTTTATTTTATTTTATGCGATGAAAGAAGCAGATAAACACTCTCAGTTGTAACCTTTAATACCTCTCAATGTCAATGGGATTTATTAAATTCCAGTTGTTCAGATGGAGTCCAATACGGAATCTCGACGCACGCAATCTCGAAAGCAATTTTACGTCAAAAAATGTACTGTATCTCGACGCACGCTATCTCGAACTCATTCGTATCATTTTCATAGTTTATAAAATAAGTTTTGTTATAATTTTCACGATGTTTTCTCTTTGAGTTTGAGAAACGGGCAGCCCAATTTGACGAGATCTACGGCTCGTATTTATAAAGCGATCTCAAGATTGAGAGCAATATTGAGTGCGGATTTGACAGGTAATTTTGTACTGGAATGACATTTCTGATACGAACTCAAACTCGCTGTCACTCTTGAGAGCTGATTATAAATACGGGCCTACATTTCGGATGACAGCTGTCAAACTTGAAACGGCCATATCTCGGAAACTATCGATCCTAGACTGTTGGTGTGTAGGAACGAATGATAGGTCTTGACGAGATCTAAATTTCGGATGACAGCTGTCAAACTTGAAACGGCCATATCTCGGAAACTATCGATCCTAGACTGTTGGTGTGTAGGAACGAATGATAGGTCTTGACGAGATCTACATTTCGGATGACAGCTGTCAAACTTAAAACGGCCATATCTCGTAAACTATCGATCCTAGAGTACTCGTGTGTAGGGACAAATGATAGATCTTGACGAGATCTACATTTCGGATGACAGCTGTCAAACTTAAAACGGCCATATCTCGGAAACTATCGATCTTAGACTGTTGGTTCGTAGGGACAAATGATAGGTCTTGACGAGATCTACATTTCGGATGACAGCTGTCAAACTTAAAACGGCCATATCTCGGAAACTATCGATCCTAGAGTACTCGTGTGTAGGGACAAATGATATATCTTGTCGAGACCTATCGTTTGTCCCTGAACATGAGTACTCTAAGACCGATAGTTTCCGAGATATGGCCGTTTCAAGTTTGACAGCTGTCATCCGAAATGTAGATCTCGTCAAGACCTATCAGTTGTCCCTACACACGACTACTTTAAGACCGATACTTTCCGAGATATGGCCGTTTCAAGTTTGACAGCTGTCATCCGAAATGTAGATCTCGTCAAGATCTATCATTTGTCCCTACGAACCAACAGTCTAGGATCGATAGTTTACGAGATATGGCCGTTTTAAATTTGACAGCTGTCATCCGAAATGTAGATCTCGTCAAGACCTATCATTCGTTCCTACACACCAACAGACTAGGATCGATAGTTTCCGAGATATGGCCGTTTCAAGTTTGACAGCTGTCATCCGAAATGTAGATCTCGTCAAGACCTATCATTTGTCCCTACACACGAGTACTCTAAGACCGATAGTTTCCGAGATATGGCTGTTTCAAGTTTGACAGCTGTCATCCGAAATATAGATCTCGTCAAGACCTATAATTTGTCCCTACACACGACAACTTTAAGACCGATAGTTTCCGAGATATGGCCGTTTCAAGTTTGACAGCTGTCATCCGAAATGTTGATCTCGTCGAGACTCTTTCCGGCATGCATTTGTTTTTCGAGATAAAATGCATCGATATTTCGTTTTTCGAGATTCCGTGCGTCGATATTCAGTGCGTCGATATTTCGTTTTTCGAGATTCCGTGCGTCGAGATAGCGTGTTTCGAGATCAGTCGAGATTCCGTGCGTCGAGATAGAGTGTTTCGATATCAGTCGAGATTCCGTGCGTCGAGATTGCGTGCATCGAGATTCCGTATTGGACTCGTTCAGATGTAACATGAATTCTTTCGCAAACGCACTAAAATAATACTAAAGAGCAACACGCGATTACTCGCTGACATTTTATTGGGCCCGATATGTTATAATGACACATCATGTTGGGTATAAGCACTACAGTAAATTGATAATGAAACCTGACACCTTGACATTACGTGCTGCACTGTATGCATTTTGAAAATAAACAGAAATCACGCTCCCGAATAAGTGGGTTAATATCATCGTTAATGTGAACTGGGCACTTCAAGTGACTTTAACATGATATAAGCAGAATGACAAAGATTACGTGCGTTGCATCGATCAGAATAACCAGGCAATAACTTTATGACCCCTAATTACTTTATTAATTAAAGAAAAAAAAGCTATACTTATTGACCGTAACGTAAGATTGTTGAGACCTCAGGGTATTAAAAAGCATGTTAATTCAAAAATTTCGATGCAAGAACATAATAATTGAGTACGTGGTTATAAAGTTGCTTAACGTTTTTGATTGATCGCGCCTGTCTGTAGAGGTTTCATCAAGTCTGTAAGTTTAAGGTGTACGCAGACTTCATGTAATGACGCTGAAAGTTTACAAATCGTACTTATGCAAAAAGCATTTTTTTGTAGATAGCTAAAATTGGGAGGGAGCAGTGAGAGGCCTTTGCCCAGCAGTGGGACACATAACGGCTTCATAAAAAGAACAAGAAGCTAAATAGGCTTGATGATCTCGGCTGGTTCTAAAATAAACGAAACAGCTGATTCATAAATTCTAATACTTTTAAAAAAAACCTGCGTCGGTTTACCGCCAGCTGCGCAGTCCGTACCAAAGAAGCGTGCACAGCACGTCATAACAACATTTTTATAGAGCGGTAGTCTGCGTAAAAGATTGACTCTGATCTGCGCACGCCCTTACGCTTTAACGATCAAGACGATTACACTTGCTGACAAAAATTGCGTAACATTTTGATGTTCAAAACACGACCAGATATAGGCCAGTGGCTGCTGTATTTACATTTTACTGGGAACTGCGCTTGCGCGGATGTTTGTTGGTTTTGTTGCACTTTACCACATCGGGTGCATTAAATGTGCATTTCGTGTAACTGGAAGCCCGAACAAGATTGATTACTTGCGTTGTAAACGTCCGATATTGGTAAAACAATGAAGTTGCTTGTATCAACAACCTTTTACGAGTAGGTGCTACTGGTTTTTGAAGCTATCTTGCGATTGCATCTTTTACGCGTATCGTTAACCATAAAAATTATGGTTTTGTATGTACCAGTGTACAGTGTACCCTGGGTTAGAATAGCATCACCCCATAACTTCCTGTGGGTGTCGTAAAAGGCGACTAAGGAATAAATCTAGGGAATGGGCAGCAGCGTTCCCTGTGAATGGAAAACTTCTACTGCGCTCAGCAACCTGCCTGCCAAGCGTGGTGAGTATGGCATAGGTACTAATTTTAGGGAGGCCCATGTCTAGCAGTGGACTGTTGTGGCTGATGATGATGATGATGTACCAGGGGCTGATACCTTAAAATGTGTTTCTAAAGCGCAGACGTTTTCAAGATGAAGTTTTAGTAATAAATTATGTAATGAGAAATAAGTATCCGCATAGTTTAGCTACTATTTATTACGCAAAACATCCTCTAGCATGGCTAAACGCCAACATATTTGTCCTTATGCGTCAAATTCAGCGATGACATAGCAGGACAAAACAATAAAGATGATTCAATAAAACACTGTAGGTATATGTTTTTTGTTTTAGGGTTTTTACCATATATATGGGATGCATAGATACTCCGTTTATCAGTAATTATACCTACTTTAAAATAAATAGTATGACTAGCTTGTTAATTGTCATATTTAATTTTGTGTCAACATCCTGTGTATAAGTTATATGACGCGACGTAGGATCCTACTACAAATTAAACTGTTATGTATCTTGTATCTTCTATGCTTTTCTGTAAATAAAACTTACATTATGTAGGTACTTAGTGTTATTTTCTTTGGAAAACAAATAAAAAAACGTACTAAATTCTGCCCTGAAGAATTCCAACAAGAAATACAGGTGCCGTTTGACATGAATTGAAACTTAATAAAATGGTGCGTAAAATTGACTCATATATTTTTTTAAATTTTATTTGGTACCTATGTATGTCCTATTTTTCCAAATATTGTAGTATTAATATTATTCTAGTCTATTTTAAAGAACTTGTCCATCGTAAAAAGTACTTATGTAATCAAAACACATGTTTTCCGCACTTAACAAGGACTATTTAACTTAGTGCCTTTTATCACGGCATTTCCGCTTTTCCACCCTTAAACATGAGCATGACTCATTAACCCTTCGCTATTTGTCTAAGGGCACATTAATGGATGGTGTTTTTATTAGTTTTATACATAGCTTGTTAGCGGATATTGGGAAATGGGGAGAGCAGGAAATTCGAATATCGATCGGCCTGAATCCACTTCACCTGATTGCGTTGCAGGCTGAGGGATTATGCGTGAGCAGGAATAAGTTGGAGTTGGTCTTAGTTTCATTTGACTCACTAACAAAAAGAAGAAATTAAAAGTGGGAGTGGACAATCGAAACAGAATTGTGAGACTTCAAATTGCTACCGCATTTCATTTATAGTTGTAAGTCCTTCCTTCCTTTCTGTCAGTTAATTTAAATAGCGTGGCCTAGTATAGTGATGTCAGAGTGCTACTGAACTAGTTGGGAGGTGACAAAATTGTCACCAATTATCTCTTGTCGGCCATTCATGTGCAATTTAGAGTCGAGGGGTCAAGACTCTTTCTGACTCCTTTTCATTTCGCGATATCTATTTTTATATCAACCAGACTGTTTTCACACTTCTGGTTTTCATGATTGCTGTGGTGTTGTAGAAGTATATTATGCTGAAATGTATTGTAAGTTTTAAACCTTGTTACAATGAATCGATAAATTGTGCTGACTCTTGGGATCTTTGGAATGTATGTCTTTGTCCTGTAATAAACGTTTATCAGCTAAAACCATGACGACGATAAAATTGATCCCTATTACTCTTAAATTATTCCTGTCTTTAAACATAAAAGTGTCCAGCAGACAATAATGACCTTAATTATTTGCCTGCTGATTTAAACAGTGCCTGAAAAGCATATATTAAAAGTTGATACGAGTATGGCAGACACACGGAAAAGGGAAAAATTTTTCCTGCTACATTATTCAAGTTTCATTCACAGCGGAAGTTTGCATCTTATTTGATTTTCCCGATGATTTGCCGACTGGGAATGCGTTCGTCATACATGCCATCAAATTTCAAGGAAATAAACAGAATTATTTCGTTATTTTAAAGTATTATTCGTGTATTTCCCTTTAAAATATTACATCGTTAATAAATTGCTACAGTTCTAGTTATGAGATGAGGAAATTGTCACCAATCATTTTGCAGTTTGGCTCATTGAACCGTGCGATATGGGACCGGCTTGGAGTTACACAATCACTCGACAATACAGCTGTGCACTCCAAAATAAAGAGCATTTCAAAATTATAATGTCGAGAGATCCACATAATTTCATGTGATTACACCTTGTACAACATGCAGATGGAATTAAGACATTTAAAAAAATTTTATGGCAATTATGGTGGGAAGTTGTATGTTTATTATCAAATCGCGTGATTTTCTTGTAAATATAGAAATTATTCTTACGAAACAAGGGAACTACTTCAACGGTATTACGTAAGTATATCTGAAAAAAAAACATAGAATGCACCTGCGGTTTCTCTTCTCGGGATTAATGTAACCATAGCTAATTGGTATTGACTTCTGTTTTAGTCATACGAATATATCAATAGATGGAGTATTACTTGCATAATGTTATAATAATTATATTATAATACCTACTGGTTTTGATAACGATATTTATCTACACTAAACGCTTGGTTTTGTCTAATAGAAGTCATTATGATAATCGTTACCTATTGTTTTAACAAGTGTTATTTTATTGGTTATTCAATATTCTCGAATAAAATAATGACGTTTAGTTGTGATATAATTTGTATTATAAATGTGTTTAGTTTTCTTAATTTCCTATAGGTTTGCTTTTGACTCTATTCCCTGGGTGATCAAGATAGAGTCAACGATGCAATATTTTTTTTGCTCAGAAGTCTAGAAGGGACTTGGATTTATGGCTTGACAGCAAGCCATTTGGAGCTAGATGAGGCACGCAAGTCTATGATGCTGTTCTCCATAAGCCAAGCAGACGTGTTCGAACTTCATTGTCACAGTAAAGTTCCAGTCTGAAGGGCGTGGGAGCCAACAAAATGCGCAATAATCTTCATTAACTGTGAGCAACGCGCCCCATAGGTTAGGGTGCCAGGCTACCCGCTTACCATCAGACAGTTCGCATGCTTGGTTGCCACTGGTAGCAATTCGTGGTTGCAAAATACGCGACTTAACTAATATAAGTCCATACCTGTCACTTTCTATCATGAGAGAACAGTACGGGATGGCAATAATTTTAGTTGAGATTTAGTTAAGTCGGGATGGTTACGAATCGGGCCCATTGTTTGATAAAAAGAATGTTCAAAAATAGTCCGATAGTGGGTTCGTTCTGAGCGTCGGCCATCATTCACTCATTGACTCAATTGTTTCCTTCCGTTTATTTTGTCTTCGTTTTTCCTTCATGGTCACTTAAATTGACCCTATAGAATTCTTAGAAATACTCTTTTAATAGTAGGGTAGGTCAAGTACAAAAAAGTTAAGTGTAAGAATTTTACAGAACTTCTTTTTGAAATCAAGATTGGAAGTCAAAAACTTAATAAGTTAAGTAAAAGTACAAGCAACGAAATATAAATAAATTTTCATTTTATCCATATTGAGCAGAAAAAAGTTTATTTACCTGTCTGAAAGATGTCTGAAAAACTGTACTACCTTCAATCAAATATTAAAATTTCAAGAAAATTTTGCGGTCCAGTAAAATTGTTCGTTGTTTTGAGTAATAAATGGATAAAATTAGAAACTTACCGTAGGATTCATACACCATGTGCCTCCACATCGAAAGCATTCATCACAATTTGTGATTAGCTCGACATTAGAACAATTCCTGCTGGTTTTAGCAATCACTTGTCCGGCAAAAATTGTCACAAGCATAAAAATACACACACCGGCCATCGCCATTTTCTTCAATAAATAATAAACACCGAAAAGAAAAAAAGAACTTAATAATTTTAGAACTTTGTTTTTAATTTTTCCGCGCGGTTTTTCTTCGTTCGTTCGCTCAGCGTTCGATATTTAAAACGCGCGCGCGCGTTCACGTCTCGCGTTGGACTGAGGCGACCTCTGTTCAATAAAACATTTCTCGGCGAGATGATTCATCCTATCTAGAGATGGGTAACCACCCGGGTT
>JARACY010001313.1:0-61217 GCA_029255725.1 Scrobipalpa atriplicella | reverse complement strand
CAGCCGAGGTTTAGAAGAAATAGCGGAAGATGATGGAGCAGCTAAAGATTTTCTAGAAGACGATGTTTCTGATGGCAGTCAAGGTAACGAAGAAATGGGAGAAGAGGATGGAGCAGGAATAGATGTTCCAGAAGACGAAGCTGATTTCACGGAGCCCCTCGTATCCATAGAAGAGGCTGGAAGTGAAAACAGTTCAGGTAAATACTTTACTAAAAGTCTTAGGTACTTTATGTGAGTTAAGGGAAGACGGGGAGAGGGGAATTGACTTGACGGCCCAGGACAGGACTGAGGAAGTAAGGAGACACAAATCCTATTGAAATGGGAAGAGGCTAATACTGACATTAATGGGAAAGTTATTTATCTACCTAACCCACGAAAAAATATTATTTTTAAGCCCGTTACAAGTTTGTCTAGACTGGTTGAAGAAACCTGGTATAAGTCGTGCGTTTAAAGAAACGATTTAAAAATGGCGTCCGTTCGCTTCGTGATTGGTCCACCTCGCATGCGTTCTCGCTCTACCTAATAGAGAGTGAGCGAGAACGCATGCGAGCGGCGGCCATTTATAAATCGTTTCTTTAAGTGCACGAGTTATAGGTAACTAGTACTACTACCTACAAGTTTTTATACCTCCAGTAAAATCCGTATTCCAAATTCTGCATACACTACTCCTAATATTTATGGAGTATGTTTACGTGGCAAGTCAGACAAGAGTTATAACATAGTTATTTTTTACAGAAGTTGTCGGCGAAATTTCTACTGCTAAAACTGTGTTTGGAAAATCACAAGAAAGTCGTGAGGAAACAGATGGTAAGAAAACCTAGTATTAGATGAGTGAGATACAGCAGCTCAGGTAGATTTAAATGATAGTGGTTTTGTTTTTTTCAGCACGCAGCGAACCTTCAAATACAACTTCTTCTGAAGCTCATGAAACTACTCAAGAAAAGCTTGCAGAAATGAGAGGTAGTTTACAATGCTTATATTCAATAGAACCATTTATCTCCTAGCTAGGTTCTGATCTGTGATTAAAAAAACAATCGTGTGATGTGATGCTGGCTTAGAATAGCATCTACCAATATTTTCAGCAATTGTCGTAAAAGCCGCTCAAGTAACAATACTGAACAACTATCACCAGGAGTTTTTTTCGGGAAATGAAAAAAAAAAATTGCTTTTCCATACAAATTGTCTGATCGAGCTGGTCATTTTGTATGAAAAAGCATAATTTTTTTTTCATTTCCTGAAAAAAAAAACCTTGTGGTAGTTGTTCAGATTCGTTGACTGAGCAACCCCTATAAGTTTGCGGGACGCTGTCCCTTACACTCCGTATGGTGTGGTGTGCTGTATAACCTAACTAAATGGTGATTTTAAGAACAAGTTGTTGTTTCAGGCAAGATATTCAGTTTGAGTAGTTCAGATGAACATGTCAGTGAGATTGAAGAAAAAACCCCTATTTCGCTGAGTCAGACTTATACTCAGAAGCCAGGTAAAAATAATAATATTGTAACTTTATCCACTTTTATGAAATTCTTGAATAGGAAATAATGCAACAACAACATGTTCAGCATTATTGTAAGTATCTGATCTTGTTCCTCAGTACTCTTTTCGGCCACATTGTAAAAGCCAGTATATTTAAATGGATCTTCAGTATTTCAGACTGACAACCTGTCACTATAGCTTATATTGCTGTTCTTTAATAATATCTCTCAAGTAAGAAAAACAGGTTCATTCGATAATTGAACCGAGTTTTAGTAAAAAATCAGTATCCGTTTGATTTTAATATATCAATGTGTTTTTTAAATAGATCAATCAGAGGAATCATCAAGCGCAAAAAGCCTGCAATCTGTCAGCGAATCAAGTGGAGCTATCGTTGAGACTCAAACCGTTCATGCAATGATACATTCAGAAAGAAAAGATACAGAGGAAGAAGAACATCAACTTGAAGTTATGAGAAGACAAGCAACACATTCACTTGAAGACTCTTTGGTACTCTCTGAATATTCTAAAGATGAAAGACTTGATTTGAATATAGAATACTCAATGGAAGAATCTCCAATTAATACGGTTGATTCCAGAAAAAGATCTGTCCCAGTAGAATACGAGTTCAACCTGCCGTCAAGATCTCCTTTGAAGGAAATTTCTCCCGTTCTACGTTTGAACTGGAAACGACCAGCAACAACCCAATTATTCAACATTGCTGCTAAAAAGAGGAAAATGAGCAATCAAGAAAAAATAGGCAAAAGATCTGACGAGGATAAAGAAAATTTCAGAGATGTTGCAACAGAAACTGTTATTGATTCTAGTAACAAAGAAATTCAAGTCGATGTACCTATGGCTTCTGTACATGCTAATATTCAAACAGTTTTCCAAGAGAAAAAGGACGCCGATACTGAAATTTGTATAGAGCACGTGGATGCTGGAATGCAAACAGATGAGAACTCTTTTTGGATTCAATGTAGAAACATCGCTACTCAGACTACAGAAAGAGAGACTAATGACCAAGAAACTCAAACCCGACGGGGTTTTGAATATCGGTTATTCGATGGAGTTAACTTCTTTTTTATATTTTGATTATTAAATTTAACTTCAAGTTTTGGTCTTGGACGAATTCGTCCAAGCGACGATTATGTTGATTATGGTTTGATCATAGTTGGTTCGTAAACCACAATCTGCAGATGTTGATTGAAATACCCTAACTACTAGATAAACTAAATATCAAATGTGATGAAAAGGGTATGAATGTTGTAAATTGACATATATCAGTTGAATCATCCTAGTCTTGGAGTCCTAGTTGATCGTATCGAAGCGTCCGTATATGTAGAAAGAAACTGACCAAGAATTATGCGCCAAGCATGCGCTGAACCATCTGCTTAGTTTTATTCTTGTTAAGGCTATGCTTGATTTTAGTAATTAATTATGTACGTCGATTTGAAAGAACTGAAGAGAAACCACTAGATTTTTAAATTACTTAAGAAAATAAATTATGTAATTTTTCTTTCGTACTTGTTGTTTTCTTTAATGGAACCTTTGCTAATTAAAAGGTATTGAAAAATATATATAGCATTTACACGTACATATGTACGTACTCACAGACTTTGTTGTAGGCAAGTAATTAAGTTCACTGGGAAACATTTTAATAATCGGAGAAACAAATTTAGCTGATATAGAGTCGCTAAATAAGTATCAAATCTGAAACTACTCATGATCTAACATGATGCACGGAATTTAATGACATAAATTCAATGAAATCTGTTGTCAAATAATTGCGAGGAGTCATCAACATTTTCCTCTAGATTGTTATGCAATGCAGACGAAGGTTGTTTGTTTACGTTTACTGTGCCGAACCATACGCGCCCCGCAACTGTAAGCACCAGGGGTCCACAACATTTTATCCAATATGATCTGACAATCAATTAAATCGTTAAAAACACGAAAACAACAGTACTAAAGTATGATTGCTTGTATAGGTTTTCCTATACCGGGTATTATTAGGAAATTCTTTAAGGAACTAAAAAAACTACTTTTCCATACAAAATAACCAACTCGATTAGACAACTTGTAGGGGAGGCCATTTTTTAAAAAGGTTTTTTTTTGTGATCGGTGTTTAGTTTCGTTGAATGAGCAACCCCTTTCAGTTTGCAAGAAGCTTTCCCTTACACCCCTTATATATGCTTCCCACCTAGGTTTAATTATTTTACATCCACGTGTAAGAATTTGATATCTCAAACCATCAATTACTAAGGTATGTAATGTACTCTTTTACCTTGCTTATTATGTCAGCAGACAAAAAATGTAACAATGCGTCTAAACTTAACAGTTTAACACATACAAATTATCGTAATTGTTTACAGGCTTAGTTCGAAGTAAATAAGTAGCATCATTGTAACTTGACAGAAGATATAATCAAATGCAATTCATAGTTTGAAGATCCGCATTCTTTCAAGAGGGTACAGTAATTGTTGTCGTTTTTCTGTGTAATTTAGTACTCCATACAAATATAAGACAGATGTTACAATATGGAGTCGTTTATTTTATAACTTAAATTTAAATTTAAAAAATCTAACTTTATCTCGATTACTGAATACAATTTTCTGATTATTAATGTATCTGTCGAACCGTATCTTTTTGCAATTTAATGTTATTTAAACGGAGTTATTACCATCATAATGATTATTGCCTTCATATTACCGAGCGGTTACAATGCTTTATGGTCACGATGGCCACTAGTAGAGGATATACCATATCCTACTAAACTAATGTATCTTTAGGTTTTGTCCATTTATCTGTTACTTTATGTTACGATGAAGGACCTAGTTTTCAGATAACTGAAATAATTCATGTTTACTTCTAATATAGTCAAATACTTATTTGTTTTTACAACTTTTCTATCGTTTATAAGATCCAAACAAATTAGAAATTGTCTCAACCACATGTTGACAACCCCTGATTAAATCCCTTGAGGTAAACACAGTAACATCGGCAGCAATGAGTACCAACAATTAGCTGCAATATCACACGTGCCATTGCATCACTTAGATGCCACCTGTGCCATTGGACTTGTACATTAGCCCGCCAGCTGCCGAAGAAAGCATACACAAACCTGAACAATCATGTGGCCCGTATCTATACTCGTAGGCCTTTCAGTAGTCGCGATTGCTAAGTCGGAAAACATCGGCGGTTGGGACAGACAGATGAGCGATGGCGTAGTGAGCTTAGGGTATAAAGTAATGTACGCTGATGAAGACTACACGATTGTGAATGAGGTGGTCTCCAAGGAGGACAAGCGGCAGGCGCTGAAGCATAAGGAGGTGTTGAAGGAGACTATCAAGCCGTTACCATCGGAAGACGTAAAGTGCCTGATGTCTGTAGACCGACACTGCTCCAAGTCTATGGGGGAGATGAAAAGTGAGTACCTAGTACCTACTTATTTATTATTGTTCAGTTGCTTTTGTAACAGAGTCTATAATGTAGAGAGCTTAACTAGAAGCATAGTAAATATAAAAACAAATAACACTTACCAAAGGAACACAGCAATCCATCATCTGGATTTCAGTGAGAGGAGTATTCTACCAAGAATCCAACAAGATAAAATCTATAATGTAGATAGACTAATAATAATTTCTTTGACAATTAGATAAAAGATTTACGATCATTTCTTTGACAAATGGATTTGTAAAAAAACATTAAATTACTTAATCAAAGAAATTTTAGAAGAAGTTCATTCTGACTTTATTTTCTGATGAAATATTTTCAAGCAAGTGCCTGAAAATTTCATATTATGACAATATTTACGCGAAATTTGTAGGCGTTCTTATCCAAGCGGTGAAGGAGGACTGTGTGAAATGCACGGAGCCCCAGAAGGAGGCTGCGGGGAAGGTGATCGCTTCCATGATGGCCCATGACCCGGTGGCCTGGAAGCTGTTCCTCACCAGGTACGACGGCCTGCAGAAGGTCCAGAGACTACTCGGATAGTGCGCGCCTAGCGGTAGATACTAGATATAGGTAGGTGTATTTTTCTGATTGTACAGGAGTGCGTTCACGGGTGCACGGTTAGGGGAAGATGAGGGGAATTGTCTATGGTTTTTGACATTTGGCGAAATTTTCTCTTGGTAATAGGGTCGAGAATGGCGCGGTAACCATAGACAATTCCCCTCATCTTCCCCTAACCATGCGCCCGTGAACGCACTCCTGGGTAACAGGGCTACTCCAGACCGATAGAGTTTTCTCAGATGTTTATTTACCTATATATTTTGTAGATACATTTACTTGTACGGAATTTCATGACAAAGCCTAAACATTTACCCGAGTAACCTTCATTGCTTTGGAGGTGCCCTAGAACCCTAACTCCTAGTTTGCCTGTACCCATATTTGTTCTAAAATAAAATTAAAATTGTGGTGACAATAGAGAAAAATAATTAATGCAAATAAAATTGGTTCAATTATTTTCCTAAATGGCAAACATACATTTGTATGTACCTTCTCTTGTATACCTTTTGGCCTATGAAACTTGATTTTAAATGTCTGAAACAATCTGAACGAAAGGTGTATCTATTTAACGGTTTTTGGAAATGGGTTTTCGATTAAGTACTATTTATTAAAATATAACCGATTATATTTTAACTACTACTTTTGGACAACTTCAATTCGTTAAAACGTCAAATCAGTACCTACCAGTTGTGCAAATAATAGAAAATAATATCATTTTACTCAACAAGTATTCCATTTTTATTTTAGAACCATTGTAATGTTACGAGACAAACCCAGAGCTGCAAAGAAGCCGCGGCAGAAGCGGAATGTGAAGTTCGTGCAAGTGGGAGAGCCTGAGGAAGTCACTCCTAACAAACACACGAGACGAGTCGTGTCAGGGTATAACGTCAAGGTGCTCAAGACCAGGCTGAGAAAAGTCTCCTAAAGCAGTACATTATTTTAGTACCTCATGCTTTGTAATTTGGTTAAGGGGATCCTTATTTGTATAGAATCATTGGAACCTATGGCCCTTAAGCAAAATATGAATGAAATCTCACCTCATCGAGACAACTAACTGGTGACCCAACTTATTTCGAATTCGTCTTCGATGAGTCCTTCTCTCTATTTCGTAAATGACTCTTGTTTTTCAAATGGGTAGTGCTGCACTAGCGTTGTGTTGGGTACGTTGCCTCGGTGATGTGATGCATTTGAAGAAATTTTGATTTGTAGTGTGATATAGTAGTATACTAGTTAATTTAATAATTAAGTAACTATTTAATAAGAAACGTACTTTTGTAAGTTATTTAGGAAATAGTAAGATAAAGTAAGGCCCGTATTTATAATCAGCTCTCAAGAGTGACAGCGAGTTTGAGTTCATATCAGAAATGTCATTTCAGTACAAAACGACCTGTCAAATCCATACTTAATATTTCTCTCAATCTTGAGATCGATTTATAAATACGAGCCTAAGATAAAAGTGTATTTATTTGATTAAAGATTCCATTGTCTATTAGCGGTTTTCGTATACCTAGTTAATTCAATAATAATCTGTGTCCATGTCCATAGCCTGCCTCCAGTTTGTTCAATACATATTTCTCTAGTTGTAGTTCTTATTCATCATCATCCTTGGTCTTCTCTTTGGAGCTGTCAGGTTTACTTCTTTCTTTAGAGTTATCTCCTTGTTCTGAAGAACTGCCCTTCTTCTTGCTATCTAAGTATTTCTGTTTGTAGCTGCCGTCAGATAGGTATCTGAAAAAAATATATAGGTGTAACAAGATGTAAAGTGGAGTAAATTAGTAAAGCATCGGTGTGGCAAAGAATAACCTCTTCAGATAGACTTGTGTAGGACTACAATGTCGGATTTTTGCCTGAATAAACAGTTAGAGCAACCCACTTCTGCTCGAGTTTTTCCCAGTCAGCTGGGCGATTGTCTATGATGTAGCCCATCACTTTACCAGCACCCGGTTTCTTTCACTCGATACACTTGACTTGGCACAGCCGTTGTTATTAAGTTCCTGAATAAACAATTAGAGCAACTTACTTCTACTCGAGTTTTTCTCAGTCAGCCGGGTGGTGGTCAAGTAGCCCATCACCTCATCAGCATCCGCTTTCTGCCACTCCTTACAATTCGCAAAGTCATTGTTGCTAAGTTCCTAAATAAACAGTTAGAGCAACTTACTTCTGCTCTAGTTTGTCCCAATCAGCCGGGCGGTGATCGATGATGTACCCCATTACTTCATCAGCACCCGCTTTCTGCCGCTCCGTACACTTCGCGCAGTCATTGTCAATGGCGTCCGGTAAATTTCCTGAACAAATCAAATGGTTAGACGGGTTTTTAATATTTAGCTGTAGTACTGTCTCTCATAAAACTTTAACTCAGTATTTGAAAAGAAATGAAAAAGTTCTCCTAAGAAATGGTGCTTCCTACTTTTAGACTAGTGACCTATAAGTCTATTTAAAAAATCAATCATTGGCCTCAATTCACGCCGTCCATTTACTAATTCTAATTCTTAGTAGCGCTGTCACTTTCTTAACTTTGACATAAGAACAGGATAGCAAACAAATACGTGAGTTTGACATTTCTTATCTGACATAAGACTGCTTAAATTAATTAAAATTAGTGAGCACGCTCTATGGTCATTCCTTATTTAAAGCGCCGTACGTCAAATTAAGAATGTCAAAGTCGCGTGTTTGTTTGCTATCCTGTTCTTATGTCAAATTTAAGAAAGTGACAGCGCTACTAAGAATTAGAATTAGTAATAGTGCGTCCTGAATTAACACCATTGTGTATTGATTTTGTCCTTAGAAAAGACATCAACGCACGCCTAAATTCATTAAGTATAATTTTAGGTAAATCGTATGAAAAGCTGCAGCAAATTAAGTTATGTAAAAGGTATGCTGTGTTGTAACTTTACAATGAATTTACAGGTTAAAGAGTAATCCAGTGTCTGCGATTATATTTTCATCAGGCATTTCTACATTACGAAGATTATTACCTCGTACGTAGCTTGATTTGAAATACTGCACAAAATACCGATGTTTTTGTCCACTTTTAAAAATAATTTTGGAGAAAATTGACTAACAATCGTCAAGCGCTAAATCGAATCTGCCATAATGGCGTAATCAAACTCACTCTTCAGCTCCTTCCCATCAGGAGTGCAAGGCCCCTGGTCCAGCAAGCAGTTGACATAGCCGGTCAGAAGACGGTCATTCGCGAGGATCTCGTCCAGGTTTATGCCGTCGTATTTAGTCGTGTACTTCTCTTCTTTAGCCTCAATACCACGCGAAAGATAGATCAAAGACAAACTAAGGAGGAATAGCTTCATCGTTGGTTTTGTGTCTAAAAACAATAAATGTATAAAGAATACAAGGCTGCATCCAGATGTTATTTAACTAACGCCTGCTGAATACTGAAGTTAAATTTGCGTTCGGTCGTCATAAAGGCGCTCGCTAGGAGTTTTTTCCTACAAGGGCCGCTTTGAATTTATTTTACAGATTGTTAATTATTAATTTGTAACAATTTATTTTTGTTTTTTGTATGGACAGTTATTAAGACGATAAAATTGCGAAAACCAAAAAATATGAAATTCCAACTAAAACTATAAAAAAAATGTTATGTTGTAGGTAATAATCAAATATGCACGTATAGGTTATATTTATATTTGAAAAGTAAAATTATTAGCTTACCTAGCTTCTTTCTTCAGCCGTTCAGATTTTTCTCTTTAATTTTTTTTCAGCCGCAGGCTTTATATCTCGTTCTTATAAAGTAGGCATATAAATGGATAATAGGATCTATCAAAGTAAATCGTTTGTTATGTTATTTGAAGCACGTAACAATAATGGATATAAGAGTGCGGAAGAAATTGGTATTATCTGGATGATTGTAGATTTTTCAGCATTCTTATCTAGTGAACTTGGTAAAGTACTTAGGTTTAATTTATTTGTAAAAATATTTGACATTCTAAAAGAACCAACTTTCTACATAGTCTGACAATAATTAAATTGAATGTATTGGCCTAACTAAACTATGGTTTATTTTAGTATACTATACTATCTCTATCTTCGAAATCCACACGCAGTATTCTCCAGTTTACCCGTGATCATGGTGCTTGTAACAGCGACGAAATATCGGGAATCAAACTAAATCATAATTATTATTCAGCTAGACGTCTGAAACACAGTAGAGTTTCAAAGTATTATTATAGTAAAATTTTACAGTAAAATTAGATCATGATTTATTCTTACAATCAAGTTACAGCTTAACAAATCAAAATTAATTGTGGTCTAGTTACGATGAGGAAACGTTACTTTAAATAAAAATACGACGCGGTCGTCATCACATCAGATAAGTACTTAACTCATCATCATCTTCCTAGCCTTTTTCCTGTATTTCACGGGGTCGGCTACCTAATCTAGGGGATTGAACGAGGGTACTGGTTTTTACACAGAGCGACTGCCATCTGACCTTCGCAACCCAGAAGGGAAACCAGACCCAATCCTAGATTAGGGCCCGTATTGATAATCAGTACTCAAGAGTGACAGCGAGTTTAAGTTCGTATCAGAAATGTCATTTCAGTACAAAACGACCTGTCAAATCCATACTTAATATTGCTCTCAATCTTGAGATCGCTTTATAAATACGAGCCTAGGTTACACACAACCTTTTGAATTTTTTCGTAGGTGTGTGCAGGTTTCCTCACAATGTTTTCCTTCAACGTAAAATGCCGAATAAACGTAGGTACATATAAAATTCGAAAACCGAAAAATTCATTGGATTCGAACCACGACCTCTTGCAAAGATAAGAACTTAACTATACTACCTTTTTTGTTGAATTTATAAATAAGTTTATTACTAATAGATGTTTACGTCTTGTTCTTGTTGAGCTTACATCAAATTAAAATGATGAATGATTAATGTTGGTCCAACAAAGTACGTTTATTGTTTTTTATAAGATGAACGTAAAATATTGGATTTGCTATGGCATTGTTATTATAGTGTTGTGCAAACTCATTATTTTTTGTATAATATGATAGTCATAATATTTCAAAGATCTTTGAAACAAGTAAGTATTAACAATATAAGTATAGATTGCTGTAAGGGATAACTTCCCGCAAACTAATAGGAGTTGCTAAGTCAATGAAACTGAACAACTTTCTCTAAGAAATTCTTTCAAGACATGAAAAAAAAATGGTTTTCCCATATAATTTTTTTTTATTTTCGAGTTGGCAATTTCGTATAAGAAGTATAGTTTTTAGATTTCAAGAAAGAAAACGCATATATTCGGTACCATAGTTGTAACAATTAGACAACTTAAAAATAAATAGTCTAATAACTGCACTCGATACCGAAAAGGTTTCCAGCTCAGCATATGCTACAATCCAAGACTGTAGCGCTGTTTATAGTAGGAACCTTCCTAATATTTTTACATAAATATTCTGAAAGAATTTACTGATGAAAGTTGTTCAGTTTCGTTGTCTGAGCCACTCCTATCTTTCGGGAAGCTGTCCCTTTCACCCAGTATACGAAATAATGAAAAAATCTCATTCATAGGCCTTTTACAGTAGTAAAGAATATTAGAAATAAGGCTGCTTTAAAACATATGCTGTATGTAAGTATGCTGCCTATGTTCTTCACGTAATATGCTAAAATGACCTCGACCATGAGTAGGGTCGCACTCTGTTTACCACAAAATATGTAATCTGGGTCGAGAAACGAGATTATGCGAATAAATAAATAAGAAACCGCAAATTAAATGCAAAACGTATTAAATCGGAGCGGATTCATGGAAAACATCATACTAATCATACATATCATATAGTTTTATCTTCAAGTTTTTTTTAAAATTAGAAATGGGTTTCAAATTAACTAATTATAAAGCTAATTAAGTTAAAATATAACAGTAGAGTAGAGATAAGAACCCAATGGTTTATGATTTAAAATAAAGAACTTTAGTAACCATACAGTAGGTATATCGGGAACCTGTCTTTTAAACTCTTTATAAATAAATATACAGAAAAAACAACACTTATCTGGAGTTTACAACCTGACGGTTAAAAAGACCGATGCGAAGACGTCAAACTGACGTCACAGCGATGCTTGTAAAAACCCACGTGCATGTTCACAGTCGGAAGTTTTGGATTTCAAGTTAATTATAGATTTTGTGACTCATGTTTGTTTTTTTTTTTTTAAAGTTAATGTATTTTCAAGAAGCTGCCAATTAAAACATATTCGCAGAAATAATTCAGTGACGTAAATAAATGCAACAAAAACTTGTTTCTATAAAAAAACTTAAGAAAAGAGAATATAAGGATTAAACAAGTGAATCGAGTATAAGGATAACGTTTTCCATTTTGTAAAGTTTAAAAGAATTTCAAGAATTTTTTAACTACCTAACTAGGCGTTTTTTGGAAAAGAAAACACAAGTTAGCTCTTACAAGAAAGTACCTACCTATAATATAGATTCTATTATAGGTATACAGAAATCTATTGACTTATTTCTTAGTACCTCTTAGTAGCACCTACATAACGAATCAATTTGCTGCAATCTTTGAATCTAATATCAAATATCTTCAAATATTTTTCTGATATTTGATTTAAAAACAACAACATACTTATTTTGTTATATAATATAATTTATGTGCCTTCAATAAAAAAAGATGTTAACTTATTTTATTCAATATGTGCTAACGACAAATTATTGACATTGGAAATATATATAGAAATATATTTTGCCATTTTAATTTTGACAGCTGTCACCCGAAATAGTCTAGACTACTTGTATGTATGGAGAAATTGTAAGTCTTGGCGAAACAATATTTTCTCGCATTCCGTAAATTCATTTCCAATGCGCTCGATAGTCGTGTGAAGAACGAAATCTGTGAATTTTTAATTCAATGTGTGCTTACTAAACTACATAAAAAAAATGTATAAAACGTGACAATAAATGGCAACGTCGCTAATAGTTGATGAGATTTGAATATAATAGTCAAGTCAGATGTCAATATCAAGGAAACACTGAGTTGTTTACTATAATACCTTTAGGTCGGTTACACTAACCGCCAGTTAAGTAAAGTTAACCTTAGGTTTGTTTGATCGTAAGTAAAAAAACAGTGGTTAGTGGTAAAATCAGTAAAATTTTAGAATCTGCTGATATTTTATGTCAGACAGACTGATTTTAAAAACAAAATATACTAAACCCTGAAAATTATTATTATTTAAATTGTTGGTAGTAAGTAGGTATAGTAGGTATAAGACAAATAAAACAAAACCTCATTTTTGTCAGATTTTGTTAGCACTTTCGAAAAATAAAGTAATAATAAGGGCTTTGCAATATGACAGTTGTAGAGAAAAAATAAGAGATTTACTTTATTTCTGATAGAGGGCTTAGCAAAACATGATCTGTCAATGGCATAAATGAAATATTTTTCGCATAAGCATAGAGAGATTTTAGTATACAGCCGGTCTCAAATTTTGACAGATCATGTACAACTAAAGCCATCTATCGGAGCTTTTAAACTATTTACGTCACATTGAAAAGACCATATTCAATTTATTTAGTAATTCCACACAAATTGGCAAGTTTAAATGATATAAGAAGCGAGTCAAAAGTTGCCCAGTTTTATATGGACTGAGTTGCCTACCCCACGCAAGGATTGACTGTATTATAGGTCTTGAGATTTTCAGTTTAGTAAAAATCTACGATTGTCATAAGTTTCTTAACATTCGGTTATAAACTTAACCGCCAGTTTACCCTTTTATACACCGCAGTGTCAGTGCAACTGAGCGTTATGAATTGACATCCGACCTTCCTATACAATACTATACATAGACGTGATTACGTGCAAGTTCACGTGGTGGTACGTGATGCTTCATTTAGCGTATACACTGTGAATTATGATTTACGATAACAACTCTTTCTCAGAAATGAACGAGGAGGAAAATAATCTTATTTTTCCACTTCGTGTCAAAGACCTTCCGTTTTGATGGCCAGTTCCTTATTTCAATTTCAAGAGCACTTGCACAATAAAAAAGAGTAATGAGTTTAAAATTGAACGAACAGATTTTCAAGAAGTTGTATTTATTGTATTGTACATAATTTTTATTCTTATTATACAGGGTGTAAAAAAAAGTACTGCGTTCCTTTAAACCACGTAATGTATTAGTGATATAGAACACAAACCACACGTCAACGAACACGTCGCGACCCTCGCTTTAGTGTTCCCAGGTTTAGTGTGGATGACTACGGTCGTCCTACTTTTTCTGTTTTGCTACTTTAATAAAATTTTAGTTTAAATATTTTTATTAATTTTATTTTCTGTGTGGTTTGTATTGTATATCATACATTAAGTGGTTTAAAGGAACGCAGTACTTTTTTTACATCCTTTATATTTTATGTCCCAACAGTGTGACAACATAGGAATAAAATGGGACCTGTGATTACGGCAATTCAAAAGTCGGTCCTGCTTGACAATACCAGAATCGTCTGCCGGTTTCTTTCGCCACCGACGCGACCTGATGCCCTTGGCGCTTGTTCCGGCCGTGCCAAGGAGTCTTCCTGTCCCATCTTCTCCAAGGAGAAGAGATGAGGCAGAGATATGAAATGAATAGATAATATGATAATAATATTTTGCCGGAAAGAGAGAACCTAGAACGCACTTGATATGGCGTTTAAAGGTTTTCACCACACTTGGTTCACATTTACTTTGTCATATTTATATGTTATGTATGTCATATACATTCTCATTTTTGTTTACATTGTCGCAATGAAAATCTATCAATCAACTTTTACGACAACCTTCGATCGAGATATTGGATGGTTTTAAACTCTTAAATCAACCCAACTATAAATAATTAGAAATCTAATTCACCTATATTATCAGTAAAAAAACGGAAGGAAAAGATGAATAACATTTACAAAGTAAAGTACGACAGAGTCTGGAGTCATGGCTATCGAGGTAATAAACTGTACAAGGTTTTTTTACTAACAAAAGACTATCCTTCCCATCAACGTGTATTATTATCTTACTACTGCAATTACAATTACAACTAGAGTCGCTCATTTACTATAAATAGTATCTTTAAGTAAATGGAAGGAAATATATTTCTTAAAAAAAACCCAATTTCAGGTAGTTAAATGCCAAATGTGTTCAAATTGAAGTAGTATTGGGGGAATAATCTTAAAATAGCAATAAAAAATATAAATATCAGACTTTGCTTGAGGCATGATTGGCTGAGAATGTTCCAAATGGAGTCAGCTATCACCCCTTTCAGACTTTGCACCTAGCTTCCAACACCCTGTATAAAGAAAGATAAGTAATTAAAATTTTAGTAAAAAAAATTAACACTTATTTTTATCATACTTTTAGTACAGAGTAAAAATTTAATTTTAATTAGAAGAAAATGATTGATACAGATTTTTGTTATCAGTTTCATTATCTGTATAATTTTTTTATTGAGAAAGTTCCACTAGTTCATTTCCTTGAATATATTAATGGTAATATTCCAAAAAAAACCAACCACAGAAGCGTTCGCAGAACCTATTATATCACTGAGTAATAAAACACCTGCTTTGTGATAAAAAGTCATTATGATCGATTTAATAATGACGTCGATGACAAAATGATCGGTGGAAAGTCACAAATGATCACTAAACGAGTTCTAGGCTTAAATGTTGTTAAGATTTGTATAAAAACTCGGTCGTGACTTTTGGATTACTATTCCCTTGTTGGTGGTCGTCTCAGCAAAAACTCCAGGTACGTGACTAGAAGAAAAAAATGTATCAGCAATAACTATATAGAGAGCAAAAACTCGCGGACTGGTTTTATGTGATTAGTTTTTGTGCTCAATCAAATTTAACGTTTATTTGGTTCTTATAACGTCTGCTAATAATAGATATTTGAAGCAGATGTTGACGTGATATAAGTATAACTTTCATGATAGCCTAAGATTATTTAAAGTGTTTCGCTGCTTTGTATTTTTTGAGTTTTTTCTATCCCATATCTGGCATATCTGCAAAGGTTTGACTGTCTCAGCGAAGCATTGGGTATAATCCAGTGCTGGACATAGGCTTTCATCATTTTTATCTACTACATTTTTGTTTTCCGCTCTCCTTATCCAACCACTGTATGCAATCTGTCTGTTAGAAATTATGACTCACTGCCTAAATCTTTCCAATTTTCATCCCTTATTCCAGAATGAACTCACTCACGCTAGTCTGCTTCCTGGCCCTGGCCGCCGTCGCGTGCGCAGAGACCTACACGGACCGGTACAACAACGTGAACGTGGACGAGATCCTCAGTAACCGGCGGCTACTCCTCCCCTTCCTCAAGTGCGCGCTCGACAAGGGCAAGTGCTCACCGGAAGGCAAGGAGCTCAAGTGTAAGTCACTCTAACTACATTACGCGAGTTTTTTTCAAAAAGTGCAGTGCCATAATTGTTATTGCTGTGTCATTTATCATTACTTAGCAGTATTCAAAATGAGAATCTTACCTAAGTTCTTTAAGATCATGATTAGCTGTACTAACATACTCGTAAAACATTATAGTAACGTGATCTTGCACGTGTGTAAGCAATCTTAAAGTAGCTTACAGCAAAGTTTATTTACTCCGTCGTCTACTCAAAAGCAAAACCATAAAAAAAAGTTTCCTTGTTAGAGTTCTCTCAACAAATTGCATCTCTACATTGTCGATTTTTTTCCTGCAGCCCACATCCGGGAAGCCCTTGAGAACAACTGCGCGAAATGCGACCCGAAGCAGCGCGAGGGGGCCCGCAAAGTCATCGCCCACCTCATCAACCACGAGCCGGACTACTGGAACCAGCTCATGAACAAATACGACCCCGAGCGTAAGTTCTCCCAGAAATACGAGCACGACCTCAGGCAACTGCAGGGTTAACTTGTAAACAGCACTGTACCGACTGAGATTACTTTAGGTTTAGAATTGTTATAAAGTTTTGAATAAAATTCTTTTGATTAATTTATTGTTTTTTTTTATGCCAACTGCTACAATATATTTTTATTTACATCATTCAGCGTGATTCAAAATTTTTCTACACATTGTATTTTTTTCTCATAAATCTTTTACTAACAAATTCATGTTTGTTGGTAACAGAGCAACATCAACATGCGCATGCCCAGCATAGACACGGGAACAAACGCAAGAACGCCTGAAACTACTGAAAACAAGAGTTTAAGCAACAAGAAGTGCTTATTCTATATACCTACGAGTGTTCCTATTTCTGTGCCATAAAAATAAATTGATGCAGTCAAATATTTTAATTGTTTAATTTAAATAAATTACATGCTTTTATTATATCTAAGCATATTTTAGTTCCCAAGGTACAAAACGTGAATGTATGGTAAACAAGATTGTTCAAAAATAAACAATGATTTGCTCGTTATTACAATAGGGGCAATTCTTATGCGTACGTCACCTGTCATTTTCTATCCTGAGAGAACAGAAAGGGACGGCAACAATTTTGGTTAAGATTAGTTTAAGTCATGCGCTCCACGAATCGATAGCTCTAACTTATTTGAAACTTATTAAATGCTGCAGTTCTTAAAGCTAAAAGTACCTAGTTTTATCTTAAATAATACATTTTGGGAGTTGATAACATAGGTAATCATCGTAAACATTAATAAGATGTCTTATTCTATTATCGTAGTTATTAGAATTGGAACAGCAATTAATTTGATAACAAAACAACACTATACCTAAATTTTAACTTGTCTCTTCCACAAAAACTTGAATAAGTATATTCTATATTAAAAATATTATTCGATTAGGTAGTTTTTTTCAATAGAATTAATATTCTATCAACCAATCTCTGTACTTCTGTAAAAAGTGCCCTAATTGTGTTGCATTTGTGACACTTTCTATCTTTATGTTTTTTTTAATTAAATGTTGTATCATAACAACAGGTACATACTCGCCCCTACTATTATATTTTTTCGGGAAAAAGTCCATCTACGATGAATGATGACGGGTATGCAAATTATTGTTAGCTCACTGTTACTTTGTATCATAGATGTACCTACTCGTAGTTTACGTAAATCTATTTTATAGTACCACAATAAAACTGACCGCGTATTTCCTCAAACCCAAAGAAATCACGAATTAGAAACGTAAATGTATTCCACGTGTAAGTTTTTTTCGTGTAAACTTCAGCGAGGTGTCATTTGTTGATTCTCATGCCTTAATCATGTCCATTAGGACATGTGCAATTAAATGATACCCCATAAGTCATGCAATGGCGATAGATAGGTTTTATATCTTTAAGTACTGTTTTTTTTTACTTGGAATGGGTTATTTCAGCGATGACCGTGACAGAGTCGATGTTGAAGCGAGCTTACCCAGAAAACGCCTGTTAAGGCACTGGTAGTCTCACGCACCGACGGAACACAGCAAGCTGTTTGGCGCCGGACTTCGGTGAGAGGGTGTTCGCTAGCCAGGCGGCCCCTTGCAGAGCCTACCCGCTTTGTTGGGATCATTCAGCCGGACTTATTCACAGACAAGCCTGAGTTGCCGTTGCCCGGGGTGGACCACTAGGAGGTAGATCCCATCCCACCCCATTAATATTCTACTTCTTGTTTTTCATGAGATAAGTCAGTTAAGAGAGTACATCATTTTCTTTTTCGACTGATTCTAGCCATAAATATGATTCAAACCTAGGACTATATAAATTTTAACAGATGCTGATGTTTTTAGTTTCAATGGTTCGCTCTTGACTTAATTTTTAGATCATTTTATCTACACAGAAATTTTTTTTACATGATTGCTAGCGTGATGGTTAATTACTATTATCATCATAATTATATGACGTCATTTTTATTTAAAAAAAAATATATATTAAGGATTTTATTTGAATATTTTCAGCTGTCATTTTTTTTTAAATATCAAAAATAAAAAATCATAAATTAGACTTGGATGACAGGCAAATATTTAATCAATATATGCCAGTTTAACTAGGATAGCATTAGCTCAGTTAGTAGAGCAAACGTAACTGACAACTGTATTCCAAGATCGCAGGTTTAAATCCTGTCCGAGTCAAATTTGTCATTTTTCCATAATTTCAAATTGAAAATTACTCTACTTGGAAACACAATTACCTTGGTAAGTTAGTCAATACCTAAGTACAAAGTATATAAAGTGACAGATTTCACACAATAAGCAGAATTTCTTACTTTGTCTGAGTCACTGAAACCTGTTTGTAAAATGCTTAAATATTATTGTTTGTTTGTCTGTTCATTATATCGAACCGATGGATTTTGCAAAATTTGGTGGCTGGATAAATGGTAGAATATGTGGTTTAAAGGTGTTGAAACTCTTTGGTTTCTGTCCAATAAGAAACACCCTGGCCGCCTTTTTACATGTCTTTTTTTGTATATTCTGTTTGATGTTCTATGCCAAATTATCTTGATAAAAAATACGTTTTTACTAACACACTGCGTGGTTTATTTTATTCTGCTTATTTTACTCCTTGTAGTAACTATAGGTTATGGGAAAGCTATTATAAACGTATATTTTACGGGACCTTCATTGCGTCTGTGAATCAAGAAAAATATTCACATAATGGCTCAAAGCGGAGACATTCAGCAGCAAACTGGTGGAACACCATCAACAGCTCTAAGGTACCCAATTCAAGCTACTTCTTCTACCGCCCCATCTATCGAAAAATTAGACGGTTCATCTAATTATGGGAGCTGGTCTTTTGGCATGAAAATGCTTCTGACAGATCTAGACTTGTGGAACTTTGTGGATTCACCAGTAGACATGAGATCTACCTTGAACGTTACTGATTTCAAGAGATTAGACTCCAAGACTAGAGCCAAAATATGCCTTATGGTAAAAAGTCATATTTATCCTGTCATCCAAAACTGCACCAGCGCAGTAGACACGTGGGAAAAACTAAAGGAAACCTATGCTAACAGTGGCCTTCTACGACGCTTGAACCTACTCAAGAAACTCTTTAATTCAAAGTTGGTAAGAAGCAGCTCTATGGAGGACTACGTCAACAGCATTCGCTCTGTACAGCAACAACTCACTGACATTCAACATGCAGTCGACGACGAATTTGTTGGAGTTGTGATGCTAGCGGGTTTAACTGAAGAATACAACCCTCTGGTCATGGCTTTTGAGCACTCCGGATCCAAGATTACAGCTGATACTGTCGCCTCACTACTGATGAAGGAGAAGCATCGCGAAAAACCCTCAACGAGCAGCGACAATACAGCACTATCTACAGGTTGTGACGGATCGAAGCGCAATACCAAGTTCTGCGCATACTGCAAGAAACCAGGCCATCTTATATATGAATGCAAGAAAAGGAAGTACAAGAATTCCAAGAAGAATGTTACTAGTGCCGCAATTGTTACTAATAATATTTCTGATTTAGTTCTTTCATCCTCATTTCATTCCCATCCCACAGAATCCAAGGATATATGGTTTCTAGACTCAGGTGCCACTACACACATGAGCAACAGAAAAGAGCACTTCCTGCATCTTTCTAGACTTATAAAGCCAGTAACTGTTGCGAATAATAGTCAAATCCTAAGCGAAGGAAAAGGTACAGTTTCTTTAAATGTTTCTAAGAACATTCACGCTATTTCGGAAGTTCTTTATGTACCAAATTTAAACACTAATTTGCTATCAGTACGTAATTTGGTAGTGAAGGGTTACATAGTAGTATTCGCTAAAGCAGGGGCATACATTTTATTACAAGATAAATGCACAATTTCAGGTGAAATTGTAGCCACAGCCTCAAATTACAAGGGTTTGTATAAACTCGACATCTGTGAGAGCGCCAACTTGACTACGGTCAATGAGTCAATGTCACTCTGGCATAGACGTCTCGGGCACCTCAATGTCAAAGCTATGGCGATCTTGAAGAAAAGAGGTCTAGGTATAAATTACAATGCAAGTTCGCATGAAACCTGCATACCCTGCCTTCAAGGTAAACTTGCGAAAAAACCCTTTAAAAAGTCTAAAAGTAGGTCGCATAACTTACTAGATCTCATACATTCCGACCTTTGTGGACCAATTAGCGTACAATCTTTTGGAGGCGCTTTATACTTACTTACTTTTACTGACGACTTCAGTCGAAAAACTTTTGGATACTTTTTAAAAGCTAAAAGCGAAGTTTTTTCGAAATTTGTAGAGTTTAAAAACCTCGTGGAAAATCAAATCGGGCGCAAAATAAAATGTTTACGGTCGGATAATGGTCGCGAATACGTTAACGGGCCAATGTCTAACTTTCTACGCGAAAACGGAATTATCCACCAAACTACAGTCCCATATAATCCACAGCAAAATGGAGTCGCAGAACGAGTTAATCGGACAATTATTGAGAAAACACGTACTATGTTACACGACTCGAAGCTAACTAGAAGCTAGCTAGCTAGCGCCAAGCGCGTCCTCCGTTACCTAAAAGGGACGAAGAATATGCGGCTTAATTTTCAATCCAACGGCCAGTTTTATCCAATCGGTTTTTCAGATGCCGACTATGGAAACAACCTAGTCGACCGCCGGTCGTATACTGGTGTTGTGTTTATGATGAGTGGAGCACCTGTGTCTTGGGAAGCCCGCAAACAGCGCACAGTTGCCCTCTCGACCGAAGAGGCCGAGTACATGGCACTGGGCGAGGCTTGCAAGGAGGCTATTTACCTAAAATCACTCATCCACGAAGTCTTCGCTATCACTCATACTCTGATCATCCACACAGATAATCAAAGTTCAATCAAACTGGCACACAATAACACATATCATGCACGTACCAAGCACATTGACATTAAACACCATTTTATTAGGGAATCATTATCACACGACGACCTCACCATCAAGTACATCCACACAAATGAAATGTTAGCAGACATCCTCACAAAACCATTACCAAAATTGAAACATTATAAGTGTATCAAATATCTAGGTTTAGGTTAGGTGTAGGTTTTGTATGTTATGTCCTTTTTCTTTTAATCAGTGAGTGTCATATAAATATAAAGTGTAGATAATTGATAGGTGTTTATAGTGTGTATATATAGGATTTTTTTTGGTGCTAGTGTTAAGGTGTACAGTGAACTTTGATATTTAGTGTTATATGTATATAGGGTGTTTCCATTGCGGGGGGGTGTTGAAACTCTTTGGTTTCTGTCCAATAAGAAACACCCTGGCCGCCTTTTTACATGTCTTTTTTTGTATATTCTGTTTGATGTTCTATGCCAAATTATCTTGATAAAAAATACGTTTTTACTAACACACTGCGTGGTTTATTTTATTCTGCTTATTTTACTCCTTGTAGTAACTATAAAAGGAATGCAGTACTTTTTTTTACAGCCCTGTATAGTGATGTGTGTATTTGTGTGTTGTTATTTAAGGTTGAAAGTCCTATTTTGAGAATAATAGCAGGTGAAGTTGCGAAGCAGAATACTAGTCGATTCACAAGAATGGAGGTAGCCGACGCCAACAACTGACGAAGGAAAACAGGTTTCAAGGCAACATAAATTTATAATTGTTCTGATTTTATTTACGTCTATGATTCCATTTAGCATAGATAATTGATATGTGCTTCGTTACCTACCGACATCAAAACATTTTTCTGTCTGATTTTGATCAGACAAAAAAAACTTTTGGATACAATGCTAAACCATAATCAAGTATCGAAATATTCTAACGAAAAAACGAAACAAAAAATAAATCATTATTTTTGACCAAGAATCATTAATTCATTTGTCTCTCTGCCCATGTCTCTATCTATAAGCTTTGGATTTTAGGTATACTTTTATATTGAAGTTGTGTAGGCTCTAGGCTTTCCTAATTTCTCTTACATATATTTTAAATAGAATAAGATTTTGAAATAATAATTATCACATATAAAATCAACTTTTAAATGCAAAAGAAAACATTGCAGTAATCTACATTGATTACTATGTTGCATAAAAACTTGCTTTTCAATTTCAAATTAAGTTCATCAAAATAGATACATCTATTAGGTAGGTACACTACATCAAGGATCTGCATAATAATTCCTATTAATTCACACGTTCAAGATCATCAATAATAATTAAATCACTCCGTCGGACATATTGAATGATCCCGTTAAGACGTCATGGAAATACCTGACTGAACCTAGGCCATACTAATAACACTGAATTACAGATTCTAGCAAATATTATATAAATAAAATTTATTATATAAAATTTGCTATGCTTTATTGTAAGGGATTATGTATGTTGAATTTGTGTAGGCTCTCGGTCTTCGTAATTTCCCTCAAACTTATTTTTAAAAATGGAATTATTATTACTGGCCAATAAGGTATTTGCGATATTTTATCCATTTTTATGTACGATCTATCATATTTTGTTAAACGGCCAAGTCTATCTTTAATATCGTACTCTTCAATTTCAGAAGGACATAATTATCTGAACAGTCTCTGTTCTGTAACAGTTTTTGAATTAGTTTATACAAGCATATTCAGAACATTTCTTAACTGATCACTTCAACGGGAAGGAGCAGCTCACTATTGGGATTTCGGACTGTTTACTTTGCCTAGGATGATCAGTTTTTACAGACTAATGTTAGAATAAGGCTATACTATAAGATTGTAATGTGAGTAGGCGTATGGTAAACAACTCAAGTACTTGACTTGGGCTCGTTCGTATTTATAAAGCGATATATGGATTTGACAGGCCGTTTTGTATCGAAATGACATTTCTGATACGAACTTTATTATTAATACGGGCCTTATTAGATCCTAGGTTAAGGTTAAAATGCGTTAGTATCGCATTTTCCTGTCTTCCTACAAAACATGTAGGTAGGTAGGTGTATAATATTTTACAAGGGTTATATAATCTTCTAAAACAATTAAAAAGAAATGTACCTTTCATATTCATTTGACGACCGGCTGATTGATTAAACATAGGAGATCCAAGATTTTTTATCCTATTTCTTGGGCAAAGTGATCTATTAGGTAACACAAGGATATTCACATACATACCTACAATAAATCCCCAATTTTTTTTTGCTGAATTCACTTAAGCTGCTACAGTCAGCAAAGGAGATATCTGGGCAGGCCCGCTCGAAACGGATGAAATTATTTCAAGAAATTATTTATGGATTTTCTTGAAATTTCGCATATTTGCACAATTATTTACTGCAACAAATATACAAAATTTCATAAGAATCCATACATAATTTCCTGAAATAATCTCATCTGTTTCAAGCGGGCCTGCCCGGATATCTCCTTTGCTGACTGTACAACTTATAAATTTGTAACTTGAATTAAGATGGAAAGTCAAAGTCTTATTTTTATTTAAAAGCTGCAAAAATTGAGCTTAAGTATATATTTTGGCTAAGAAAAAAAACAGAATAGTAAAAGTTTATTGAGGAAAGAAGTGAGAATATAATTATATTCTACTTTTCCGTTAGGTTGTATTGACGCGTGTTCTAGTTGTTTATTTGTTTACTAATAAGAAACTTCTAAGAATTTTATAAGAGGATTATTTTGATTATAAACAAAAAATGACTTAATGTATTCTATTGCTATAAATAATTATAGCTACGCAAAACAACAACTATTGCAAATTGACAGTTTTATCTGTATATAAAATGTTTCATACCCTTTATCAAGTGAAATTATTTTTTATGTATTTTCAATAAATATCTGTATTCTGAAGGTTCGTAAAACATTGGTAGCTTGCATCTTAAATGCTTCCACACAAGATGTTGTTAGTAATATATAAAAGTTTACATAGATTTTCAAATATCGATGTAAGATCACCATATATGTAAACAACTACAACGTATGACGTCATAGATTATATGACTGTGATGAGATATGATACTTACGTGGATGTCGGAAGCCAAAAATAATAAGCAAGTGAGCGAAGTATAATGACACAATATCATTTAAGGAAAATCACTAGAATTTTAATTTGCGTTATTGTTTCGCAAAATAGGTAATCTAGGTAAATCCCCACAGTAATTATCGGATGACTTTCATTCATTACAAGTAAGTAGTTCGGTAATCCCGTAACCTTTAACTGGAACAAGTTTATTTATTACAAGGACAAAAAGATATATATTAACCTCAAAGATAATTTAATTAACCTCAAAAAATTCATGAGTACCCAAAATTAAAAATGTTGAAATAAGAATTACATAATATCGAAAGTTGGGCTGAAATTTCGGATAATCAACCCTTCTGTAATTTGGTTCATACAAAAGACATCAACGCGTGCGATATCAAAAACAAAAAGATCATGGTAACAAATTAATAGGACTTATAATTATAAAATTCATATACATACATACGAAAGTTACGTCTTTTGCCCTTACGGGGTAGGCAGAGCGTTAATAGCCTAGTGAAAGTCGTTTTAACACGGTGGACAAATACTGAAAGTAAATAAATAAATTTTAAGTGTTAAAATAGTACATAACTAGGTTCGAAAAACGTCACTGACGAACATTTAGGTACAACAATAGACGTTCAATACAACAATTTATCTCGTACATGGCGACTTCAACGAAATTTAATTCAGAGAAAAAGTTAATAAAATCCCATGCATTTATAATTACTACAACGATCTGTGCCGGCGTGGATCCCGCGTCACGTCGACGCAAGCCGACGCCCGCGCACGTAAAATGTTCCACGCTTCTAAACAAATTTCGCACCGGCTTCACAGAAACAGCAAAACCTGTTTACATTTTTTTCCTAGGGGCTGCCGCTTGATGATCCACTTGATTGGCTATATAATACGACTTATTCCACCCAGCACCATATTCACACTGTACCAGTCGAGTAGTACGCACGTGAAAGAAAAACATACTCCTTTAAATAGTAAGTACAAGTAAAAATATGGAAAGGGTCCAATAGGTGACTTGCTTATTGGTTGGTTAACTTGCTGTTATACTGGCTAGCATGGTTTAGTTAAACTTCATTATTTTCTTTTCTATTATAATATTTGTGACTGCAATTTTTTAAATATTCTCTGAAATATAGTAATTTATTTAAATTTTTATGATTATTATTTGTATTGAAATTCCTTATAAACTTTCCTGGCAACTACCAGGGCACCATACCACAGCAAGAGTTCTCTTCTCCTCTCACCACATATAGCCATTTCCATTAAAATCTCTTTCGGTAGTACCAGGCTGCCATACCACATAAAGCGGTCTCTTCTCTTCCTACTGCAGTACTAACTTATCCCTCTCTCCCCAGCTCACAATGAAACTGATCATCGCTTGTGTCCTGGCCCTGGTCGCCATCGCCGCCGCACGTCCCGAGGGTGAATATACTGACAAGTACGACAACGTGGATGTGGATGAGGTCCTCAATAACAAGCGCCTGCTGGCAGGCTACATCAAGTGCACGCTCGAAACTGGAAAGTGCTCCGCTGACGGCAAGGAGCTCAAATGTAAGTACCACTGTTTATTTCACTTTGTTGTTGCTAGACCTTTATAAATAAAAATAACTTGAGAGCTATTAATAAGTAGGCTTGCGGCAAGTAGACTTGTATTGAAATGATATTGATGATGTCAACTCAATATCCATTTTAAATGTCATAATCTTGATTATTACGATCCCAAACGTGTTCAAATTCAGAATGATCATTATGGCTGTAAGTTTATATAAAAGAAGTTATAAATCGTAATAAGTTCCAAAATAAAAGTACTTGCCTGTTTTATTCAAAATTATTTATTAAAAATTACATATCTGTTTATTGATTTTTCTTAGTGCCACCTCTATCTCTCTCTTGTCGTGTGGGTTTCGAGTTGATAGTGTGTAAAGATTCAATAATATCATAAAAAGTCAATGACCCAGCTAGTTTGATCCTTACGTAACGGCACATGACAACATGTGACCGCAGAAAGGTCATGCACCCTAATTTGGCAAAAAAATGTCAAAGTCGCTGCAAAGAGGCAAATTATTACATTGATGACATAAATTGTAGGATAATAGTATAATGACAGGATGACTGTAGAATGTTCTATAAGTACCTATAAATAGCTACTAACTAGATTTGGGAAAAGTATTTGAAAAAGCTTTCAATTTTAAATATCTACATTGTAGGTACTGCGTTTATCTGTTATACAAGACATTTTAAAAACTAGTAGTTTGAAAATGTTACGTCTTTCAGCCTGATTATTTATTTTTTGTTTATTATAAAAAGACAATATACAAGGAATACGATACAACAGGTACAGCTTATTTTGTCGGAGAAACCAATTTTTTGGGGATAAACGCAATACAAGTTTTCAATCAATTTGACATCCCTATATTCCAAAGTTAAGATCATACCTCTTTTGAGCACTTGAACACTGTCTAACCAAGTGTCCCTCTATTGCAGCCCACATTAAGGAAGCCCTGGAGACCTACTGCGCCAAGTGTAGCGAGACCCAGAAGGAGAAGACCAAGGTCGTACTCCGCCACCTCATCAACCACGAGCCAGAGTACTGGGCGCAGCTCCAGGCCAAATACGACCCCGAATCCAAATACACCAAGAAATACGAAGATGAACTCAAAACGCTCAAAGCCTAAGCTAGTTGTAAACTCCACTAATAGTTCAAACTGTTGAAAGACTAAATTCGAGCCATATTGTGATTTTTAAAGTCATGAAGAGGAAGTAGATTGGTTGTTGTATTATCACAAGTATTAATATGATCCGTGAGGAAATAAACTGCTATCTGTGATACTAATTGTCGATTTTTATTTATGAATTTAACATCTACACGGCTAGCAATTCGATCAGATTACCATGAGTCTTCTATTTATGAACAACTATCAGCGGAAAATACTTTCAGGTTTTTTTTTACTTTCCCATACAAAATTACCACCTCGATCAGACAATTTGTACGGGAAAGCCAAATAATATTTCATTTACACCCGGTATAGTAGTTTATGTTCTTCCATGCTGGACTGGGAGCGATAGAAAAACATAGAATGTGCCAGCTGCATCTCCTCCCGGGCACGCTTTAAAAACCAGCTAAGGGATTCGAAGGTGTATTGCAATTTATAGGCGATGGGCTGACAACTTGTCACTATAGAAATATACATTATCATCTGTAATAACCCTCAAAACTTGTCAGACGTGGCGGAACGACTTTGTTTAGGTCGTTATTGCTCTGCCTACCCCTCTAGGGATAAAGGCGTGATTTGTGTATGTATGTGTATAGTAATTTCATGTGTTTAAATACAGGAAATCATATTAATTCGGTAGTAGGAGGATAAAGTAAGCTTCTACGAATGTTTACGTAAATATTATTACCAGTTTTGTGTATAAACTATCATGACGTGCATGACACCAATTGACCTTCAACTCTTACGACCCGGCAACTGCTGAACAACTGTTATTATTAACTTTAAATCTGTTATTTTTTAGGGTTCCGTACCCAAAGAGTAAAATCGGGATCCTATTACTGAGACTCCGCCCACTGTCTGTCCGTCCATATGTCACCAGGCTGTATCTCATGAACCGTGATTTCTAGACAGTTGAAATTTTCGTAGATGATGTTTCATTTCATTTATTCATAAATTACACATTCAAGTTCACAGTTCATTTATCTTAACATGTTTGCACCCAATTCTATGTATTTTTGATGCCGCTATAACAACAAATACTAAAAATAAATACAGAAAAACATAAATATTTAAGAGGGCTCCCATCCCATACAACAAACGTGATTTTTTGTCGTTGTTTAGTGTATAGATAATGGTACGGAACCCTTCGTGCGCGAGTCCGACTGGCACTTGGTCGATTTTTTTAACACTTTTAAGAGTATTTTCAGATAGGATCTCAAATTTTATTAAATATGATTGTTCAACTATAGTTTGCAATATAATATTTTACCGTATTTCCGGGGAGAAAATATTACTGGCTGGATGATATTTTCGAAGAGCAAGAAATTAAACTTCTGCCCGTATATTTAGATTAGAACATAATATTTCATGATCATATGCCGTGAATGTTGTTTCAGTCAATAGTTTCTGAGAGTCTGCTACGTATCTTCGACAGAAGTTGGAATGTTTGTTATAGGTCATTCTGGTCAACCAAAATCACTGTTTCAATATTTAAATGTTTTTTTCTGCATTGTACCACGCATTTTAGTCTTTTGTAGAAGAGCAATACCTAACTGGAAATTCGTGATGTGATTTTTCAATCTTTATGATTTATAAGCATTTCTTTCGCTCATTAAAAATTGTTTTAGCACTAGATTTAGTTAAGCTAAGCAATGATGCAAATTTTTAAAAAATAAGCTATCATCGCATCGAATTGCAATCAACTATAAAAAAAAAACATTTATAACTTTTGCCGAACATAGATATTACCATTATCTATTATCTTCATAATTTTTTAGTGATGCTCAAAACAATAAAATATAATGGTCTCGGTTTTCATTTTGTGGATTGGTGATACAATATGTGATACAAACCTACTTCTAAATAATGTTAATATATTACACAAGTAACAAGTATGAACCATCATGGTCAAGGTTTGATGTTAGATTTACATAATCTGCTGATAGGTACCTATCTGTGGAGGAACAGGCAACAAAAGAAGTAGTCAATATTGTTTAATCATTTTATTCAAATTGCAAGGCAAATTGCCAAATATAAATAAATCAAGGTTTGGCAATCTCTACTATAAATGGTAATAAAAAGTTTAGTAACACCAAAACTTCTGAGTTACTGAATATTGTAATGTCAATAAAAGATTGCAGATATTCATGAACTCAAAAAGAACATCATTTCACAATAACAAAAGTAAAAAGTTGTTCATTGTACACTTTGAATACAATTTTGTTTAATTGACAAAAAACTCGGAATAAAACTTTATATGAAATTAAAGGTTTCATAATATGTAATCTACAGGGTGTGAAAAATTCGCTAACCAAACCTTAGAGTGTGAAAGTACCACAGAAAGTATCCATGTAACTGAACAACTTTCCCCAAGGAACATAGATCGAAACATTTAAAAAGAATTTGGCCGTCCCATACAAACAGCGGTCCTTTGTATTGGGAGGGCCATTTTTTTTTCATATTTTCTCCTTGGCAAAAGTTGTTCAGTTTCATGGGTACGTTCACACCGTACAGTTGGGCCAGCCATTTTTTTACCCCCGGTATAATCTCTAACGTTTGCGCTCGTCATTAGTAGCCAGGAACTCCTCGTAGACGTCAATGTACTTGTCTCCAGGATCGTACTTCGCCTTCAGCTTCTCCCACGAGTCGTTCTCGTGCTCGCGGATATGCTTCACCACCTAAAAAGTGTATTACAGTGTTATTCTGAAGTCTAGTAGCAAGCAGCTTGTGTTGGGAAACGTAACTTTGAGGCTTTTAAGTGAGCTCACCTCATCATCGACTCCATAGTTTCTATTACCTATGTCTTGCCTAGTCTAGATTAATAAAAAAAACATTGCACCTATGTAGAGTTAGATTTGCTATGTTTGTTATGTTTAGGGCTAGATGACGCGCTGTGCTGTAAAAACCAGCTAAGGGATCGAGGGTTATAGTATATTGCAATTTTAGGCAATGGGCTGACAACCTGTCACTATAGCAATATATACATTATAATCATCTGTAATAACCCTCAAAATTTGTCAGACGTGGCGGAACGACCTTTGTTTAGGTCATTTTCTGCCTACCCCATTAGGGATAAAGGCGTGATTTTATGTATGCATGTACGTTATTATTAATGTGATTACCTTGCGAGCCATCTTTTTCTGCTGTTCTGTGCATTTTGAGCAGGCGTTCTGCATTGCATCCGTCACGTGCGCTGTAAAAAGAAACAAGATTATAAACATCTAGGTACAATATCATACAATATTTTCTGTGAAAACCGCTAATTAATATGATACTAGATCAATGATATTTGAATGGCTGCAAATAAGACTTATATGTTTTGACGGTTATTTTTTCGGTTGTTAAATAAGATGTCAAATAAATGTAGGGCTATTTGTATTGCTAATTATTTCAAAATTATTTTGCAAAAATAGGTAATTTTAACAATTATGAGATTATCTAGTTAAGTAGTTAGTTTTTTATACACATGTTTTAAAAGTAACAGATTCTAAACAGAACAGAGAAAAACTATAAAATTTAATTTACAAATCACTCTTTAGGTACCTCCTGATAGGTGTCGTTTATTGATTAAGAAATACATACAATGGATTAATTACAACTAAACTAAACTTACGATTAAAAAATACATTATTATGTACATATAGTAAAGTAGAAGATGAATGTCAATTTTCGAATATCTATTATAGACTGTAAAATATGGTAATAGGATCAATAGGATAAAAAAATCATTATCAAATGATTCTTGCCATGCCTACTGCCCTGATGAGTTATAGTTTTCAATTTTGTACAACATCGGTGTCCAGTGATAAACTTACATTTTAAGAATTTCCCTTCAGCAGTGCAGCGACCCTGGTCCAGCATGCACTTGATATACGGCAGTAATAATCTACGATTCGATATGATTTCGTCTATGTCGATGTCGTCATATCTATCCTCGTAAGTTTCCTGACTGACCGCCAGAGAAATGACAGCCAGCCCTACTATTACAGTCAAACACCTCATCTTGAAGTGACTATAATTAAAAACCTATTAATGTTCCTGATACACCTAAGGTAAAAGACAACTGAAGACTGAAAACTAGAACATTTGTGCCCTATTTATAAGTACTATTGATTCTTGTTTGCGGAAAATATCATTTCCCATTGTATATCATTGCACAACATCAAGATGGGCACTTGTATTATTGTCTGGGCTTTTATTATGCATCGCCCTGTCAGCAGTTATAAGTATCTTTAGTTTTTATTTGTTTATCTCATTTGCATGTTACACAATGTGGATATAAATAGATTGTGGTTGTGTGACCTATAAGGCAAAAAATTTGCTAAATATACAAGTAGGTATGAATCAGAACATTAGGACACCTAGTTGACCGCCTAAGCTTGAAATTTACCTGGAAATTCCCTGTATTACGTACCTAATTTTCGTCAGAAACTTAAACTGGTTCTAGATCAAAATATCATAAAAAATAGTCTCCCAAGATTTGAAGACCTATGATTCACGGGAATAGTTACTTGTTTGTATTTTATCATATCACCTAGTTTTAAGTATCAAACACAGGTAAAAATAGTCATCAAAAATAAATACATTAAAGATGAACGAACATAATTACAGAACCGGAATTATTCATCTTGATTTAGAAACCAGTAACATGCAATACAGTCATCGGCAATCCTTGCAGTGGCAGACAATGGTGGAGTTTACGAAACTCCCACGACAATGTCCGTGTCAAGCAAGCGACACGTTTAGGCATTAACACCTAGTTTAGTACCCGACTGCGCAACGCAAAGGAAGGTAATGTGTTTTTCAGCCTATCTATGGTAAGTATACGTAGGTTTGGTCCTCTGTGGCGCTCTAGAGACAAAACGCGTAGGTCGATTTTAATGATTCTTACGTCAATCGATTCGTCTTAACCATGCGAGTGCCATTGAAGACATGATTTTGATAAACAATCAATATTGCGACAATCAGACGCCATTTCGAGAAAATTAAAAAATTAAAGTCTACAAACTATGCCGAGTAGGGTTTCATTGAATAGGTAGGAGTTTTTTTGCATAATTTTTAGTTTGATTGATCGTTTAAGATTGATAACAATTTAAAATTTTAAAGCTCACTTTCTACTATGCAGTTGGATATTTTGAACTTTTTAAATTACATGTTATTAAATTGCTAGAACGCCCGTGCAGAGAAGCGTCAAGAAAGCATAGTACTAACCAATTTAGGCCAGAGCGTCTGCTACGCGGAGTTGCTACGCTGCTACGTCAAAACAGATTCCCAGTCAGTGAGGACATGGATGTTTACAATTCACTAAATCGTAACTAAAATTGACACTAGTCATTTACTATCATGAGAGGACAGAAAGGGATGACAATAATTTTAGTGCAGATTTATACCCCATTTATTTTAAGAAATATTTTTTACCGCATAAAAATTACGTTTTAGTAGGTATGGCAAAAAATCACAGATTTCGTTCTTCACACGACTATCGAGCGCATTGGAAATGAATTTACGGAATTCGAGAAAATATTGTTTTTGAGATTTTGCTATTTTAATTTTGACAACTGTCACCCGAAATAAAGATCTCGTCAACCAAAAATAATGATCTCGTCAAGACTTACAATTTATTCCTACACACAAGTAGTCTAGGATTGATTGTTTACGAGATATTTCCGTTTTTATTTTGACAGCTATCACCCGAAATAAAGATCTCGTCAACCAAAAATAATGATTTCGTCATGATTTGCAATTTCTTCCTACACACAAGTAGTCTAGGATTGATTGTTTACGAGATATTTCCGTTTTTATTTTGACAGCTGTCACCCGAAATAAAGATCTCGTCAACCAAAAATAATGATCTCGCCAAGACTTACAATGAGCTCGATTCTAGATGCTATCTAAATTTAAAAGTTGTCTGCCTCTTTCAGATTAAAAAGTTTGAAAAAGGACATACTCTTTGGTTTTCGATTATACTGGGGTCAATTCTAGGTGCCATCGCTTAAACTAATATTAAAATCTATCTCTCTCTTTTAAAATAATAAGATAGAAAAAGGACAGGTGACTTATACTCTATGGTTTTAAACTTTTTCTGAATTATTTTGCACATTTCCTCTGTATTTTATCTGCCATCTAAATACATGGCGGTTATATTTGACAGATAACGCGTCAAATCTTGTTTAAATCATATGAAATTCATAAAGTGAGCTCGATTCTAGATGCCATGTATTGTAGAAGTACTGGAGGTAGGAACACACATATTAGGATGAAAAAGAATATAGGTATACCTACTTACGCCTCATATAAAACAATAATACAACAAACTATTTAGCATTTAAGCATAATCATGAAATAATAGCATCAGGCGTTGTAGATTCAAGTGCTCATTATAATATCACCTTTCTTTATGTTATGATTAATTTCTTGATAGATAGTAAATAAATTAGGGAAAATAAAGTGTCATACTGTATTTGTATTTTGACATTAAAATAAATTAGATCAATTATTTGATCCAACCAGAAAAGCTGAAAAGCAAACTGAAAAATATATTCAAAACAGAAATGAGTGTTGTTACCTATAATGTACTACTTATTTACTAGGCGCTGAGGAACTAAAGCTTTATTATAAGACAAATTGGCGTAGATTGAGTCGGTACATCACACAAACGATTGATTGGACCATTAGTAATAGGTATAATGTAATTTTAAATTAAGTGCAAATATTTTAGGTATGAGTTTCTATCATGATACTGAACAACTTTCCCCAAGGAACATAGGTCGAAATATGTCGAAATATAAAAAGAAATTTGGCCCTCCCATACAAGTAGTGTCAGCGGCTCGAGTCAAATATTTTTTTCATATTTCGACCTATGTTCCTTGGGGAAAGTTGTTCAGTATCATGATAGAACTCAAACCCTAAAATATTTGCACTTAATTTAAAATGACCTTATATAGTAGTCGCAGTTGGGTTTAGATCCAATTTTCAGAAATTCCATTTCGACTGTGCAGCACCAATCAATAAGTTTTAGAAAACGCATTATTTTGTATACAGGACGTTCCTCTATGAAAAACATATCGGTCACTTGACTTTTGTGATGGACAGGTGAAGAGTGTCTCATAGGGAAATCAGCGTAAAGTATCATCTATTTTCTTACCACAGCTACACTATTGTTTGAAATTAATTATAAATTATGATATGATTCACAATACACAGTTATAGTTAAAAATAAATAACAATAAAATAAGTAAGTGTTAGAATTCATCATAGCGTTCTGAAATCAAACTGACCTTTATTAAAAAGATATGCATCTTATTGTTCATAATTGCAATACAAGAGCTAAGTATATAGGTGGTCATATGATGGAGTAGAAACAATTGTCTTTTATGAGGAATGGCAGGAATAAACACCAATTAAACAATAAAGCAGGAAACAAAGATTTGAATCTCTACATGACATTATCAAAAGCTAAGTAGGATATCTATAAAAGCTAAGTAGGATTCGAGGGTTCCAGTGTATTGCAATTTAGGCGATAGGCTGACAACCTGTCACTACCTATATATAGCGATACACATTTCAGTCTAAAATTGCCCTCAAAACTTGTCAGACGTGGCGAAACGACGGCGGAACTTTTCTTTGGTCGTTTACGCTCTGCCTACCCCATTCAGGATAAAGGCGTGATTATATGTATGTGTGTATGTATAAAAGCTCTACCTATATAAACCGTCAAAGCTTAATCATTTGTAATTGCATAACACTGCTTTTCTTCATACGTTGATATAATGATAACATTTTACTAAAATATTATTTCATAAACAAGACTTACATTAACTACAAATGGATGTATTTGATGGCTTCTAATGATGATGATGATTACCAGGAAAACAAAAACATTATTTCTAATAAAAATAAAAGTTTATTATAAAAAACAGATGTACAAAAGGAAAAAAAAACTTCTAATAGAATCTACATAATCCCTAGGAATTATTGGGAAGACCGGGAATGTTGAGGTCTATGGAGTCAAGAGCCCTTTATTCAGGGATGGTGATGCCGTGCTCCTTGGCGATGCTCTCGTACTTCTTGCGGAAGGTGCCCTCAGGGTCGTACTTGGCGCAGAGCTCCTTCCAGATCTCGGGCTCGTTCTTGATCAGGTGTTCGATGACGGTCTGGGCACCAGTCTTCTGGTTCTCAGTGCACTTCTCACATCCTGTAGCCAGAGCATCATGCAGGTGGTCTGTGAAGGAACACAAATATTTCAAATATAGATCACAAAATTAATAAGCTTTCAATTATTAGTGTTATTGTAGCATTTTGATTAAAGCTTCTATTTTGCAGAAACACACAAAGACGATGTTAGTATATTTCCCCGAATTCCCACATTGTCACACGAAAACACACTGTAGAATCAATGTTTACTTATCGTATGCACACTTCTACGAACTTCCTTTGGATGATTTTTTAAAATCTTGAGCTACATCAAATAATTTTAATGATTACAATTGGTTAGAAAGAGGTGAAGTTTTTGAAGATGACCATCAGATGATTAAAGCTCACCTTTAAGTTCCTTGCCCTCGGGGGTGCACTTGCCCTTCTCAAGCATGCAGTCTACATAGGCCTGCAAGAGCCGTTTGTTTTCCAGGATCTCCTTGATGTCGATGTTGTCATACTTGTCCGTGTATTTGTCATCGGCTACCACCACCGCTGCCACCACGCAGCACAGCACTACTAGGAAACGCATGGCAATCTGGAAGAGAGAGGAGTGGTCATGATGGTTGTTCAAAGGAAATACTAAAAAGACGTCAGTTGAGAAAACTGGTGGTGGAGTGAAGAGTTGATAAGCTTTGTAGATGCCTTTCTGGGAAGAACCTATTAGATAGAATGAAGCTTGTAAGCCCTTTTGAGCTTTTAGAAATGTTGAAAACGTCACATAGCAGTCTAATGACGAGTAACCTCTTGTGCAGTGAGCGTCTTAGGCTCATTAAAAGCCAAAGGAGAACATTCCCCAGAAGGAGAACATTCCAGTCTAGGAGAACATTCCCCAAAGTAGGTAGGACAAAAATCCGGGTTATGTGTTGGGGGAAAACTAAGAAAACTGAACTTTCAGCGAAATACTCCACGAAACGAGGAATTGTTGAACGAGGCCAACTGAATATTAACGGCTGCCTGTTCTCACACTTGACGAAGAGTTCAAAAACTGTACAATTGTAAAAATTCCTCAAGATGAACCTACCATTTCAAAGGTTCTCAGCTAAATGATAATCACAGCTACTGAGTGTGCCTTATGTCTATCCGCACTCAGTATTTATAGTAGTTACCTACAAGTACTGTCGTGCTTAAAACATCTAATTTGCCCTCGTATATTACGTCCGATGCAAAAACAGTGCTATACAGGACGCGCTCATTTGTCACCTCGATTGTTCAGAAAAACTGAATAGTGGACCTTGAACCTTTGTACATGATAACACAGGAGGGTTCTTTTTTTTTATGATTTCGCTGCCAATGACAAAAGGAACGTTAGAGAACTTCAACAATGCCCTAATGGATTCGTGAATGTAGAGTCCATTATATTTTTTTTGATAGTTTGTATTCGAAGAATTTCTTATTTGTTTTTGCAAAATACTTAATGTTAAAGTTGAAGATTTAATTTCAGAAATCTGACTCAATGCACAACAGGATTCTCTTCGTAAGTAATATCTGTCAGAGATGATGCTCCCATTATTGTCAAACATTTATGTCTGTTTTAACTACTGTCAGTGTTCTCAGTCGGAATCAGAAGTCAATGTTGCATTTCAGTATACTTTGAACAGCCTGTATGTTCAAAATATATTAAGGGAGACAGAATTGCCTAAATCTTCCGTTTTGAAGATAATTTGCCTCCTTGAACAAAAATGCATTGTAAATTACATTTTTTATATTATTGTTTTCAGAAAATGACATTACCGTCGTGAGTTTGAGGTTGAAGAAACAATTACATTGGACTATTAATAACTTTAAGTATTCAAGAGAGAAAGAGCAAAGAAAACATAATTAAAAGTTAATTCAGTCTTACTACATTCAAGTCCTCAAAATATTTTGAGAAACATCGCTCTAATTAAGGCCAGTTATTAATTTGCAATGTTCTTGAGTTTGTATAATTTATTTTTATTTCCGTTCTCAATAAGCTTGTTTACCGGGTGGCTAAAAAAAATTCAAAACTTAAAACTGATGGCTGAAATACTCTGGATCTCATTCATCATTTTCAAAAAAATGCACTTTTAGATTTAATAATCGAGTCAAAAATATAGAAGTTATTGATTTGAGTAGTCAAGTATTTGACAAGAAGTGACGTCATACCTCGCGATTTTCATACAAAAAAGCGTTTTTCATTTCATAAAAAGTTGCTGATTTGACAGTAGGAAACAAACGGATTATCATAATATTGTTGCACGCATCTTCTTCTTCTCGAGTCAATAGCAAATTTCAATTCTTGACGCCCAGAACGTGGCCACATCAATAGCCCTTTTGGCCACGCTGTTTTTTAGTTCTGTACTAAGGCTCGTATTTATAAAGCGATCTCAAGAATGAGAGCAATATTAAGTATGGATTTGACAGATCGTTTTGTACTGAAATGACATTTCTGATACAAACTCAAACTCGCTGTCACTCTTGAGAGCTAATTATGAATATTACGGGCCTAAGATCACATTTTAATTGTTCACAAATTATTAACAATTTTGAGTTAAATTAACGTACTAAATCGTATAGCAAAATATTGCACTATCAGACCATGTCAGAGTCGTCTAATATTTTAAAAACTCGGATACCAATCAAGTGGTTTTTCGATTGTCAATCATAATAAACAAGACAAAAAGATTACAAAGTAGGAGCAGAGTAGTCAAATACAGAATTACTTATCAATTTCATAATCTTTGTATCAGTAACTCTAGCTATTACCTTGTACTTACAACTTGCTATTTTACTTTATGAAAATAAATTTTCATACATCTGAATACTTATTAATGAACTTTTCGTAAAGATTAACGGTTGAAGAAATTCAATAGTTTATAATTACATTATCAAAGCAGTTTTAAATAATCTTTAATAAATATTTATTTAACTGCCTCCGTGGTCTAGCGGTCTGAGCCATGGGCTCACGACCCGGAGGTCCCGGGTTCGATTCCCGGTGAGGGACAACGACATTGTGTTGTTGTTTCTAGTTTGGTTAGGACATTGCAATCTGATCACCTGATTGTCCAAAAAGTATGATGATCCATGCTGTCGGATGGGCATGTAAATAGTCGGTCCTGCGCCTGATTTCTCTCTCTGGTCGTGTCAGTCAATCTATCCCTTCAGAATAAGAGATAGATAGATAGATAGATAAACTCTTTATTGAGCATCAAACATAAGTACAAAGAAAGAAACTTAATAACTAAATGTGCGCAAAGGCAGCCTTATCGCTTTAAGCCATCTCTTCCAGGCAACCTTGCATGCCAGAAAGAAACACTTAAAATAGAGCAAGTAGCTGCGGCAAGAAATAACGATAAAGAGATTGAAGGAATAGAGAGTGCACCAGCTGTGTATTACGCAAACACTTGGGCACTAAAAACTAGTCCTGCGCAGTTGACCTATCTCTGAGAGATTGGCCGCCGTCACCGAAAATCGGTGCGAGGACTATTATTATTATAATAAATATTGCTTTTTGTAAGTACTTACACTAAGTAAAATAGAATAGAATAGAAAATAATTTATTTTGCTCCACAACACAATAGCAACATGTAACAGCATTAAACTTACTATAAGGTAATAGAAATTATATTGTGTAATGGAAACAAAAATGGTCTCCACTCAGCATATGTGCAGGAAGCAGAAGCTACCTACAGCGCTGGTATTCTGTGAAGCCAAAATGAAAATGAGATGTGGACAGCAAACTTGTTTCCATCATTCAATAACTTAAAAATAGGTAATAAAATAATTATTAAAACTAAATTCAGATTGAAAAACTAATAAACATTAGGCTTAAATGAGATCTACAATCAAATAATAATATAAAATACTCTTAAAGAGTAAAATGGTGTGATATCAAATATGTCAAATTATTTATAAAATAAATGTGATAAAAGATTAAGTTAAGTACTTTAAAATTGTCACATAAAATTTACATGCATGATTACTTTTTTTTATTTAATACTTCAACAATCCAAAGATCTAAGGCCCGTATTTATAATCAGCTCTCAAGAGTGACAGCGAATTTGAGTTCGTATCAGAAATGTCATTCCAGTACAAAATCACCTGTCAAATCCGCACTCAATATTGCTCTCAATCTTGAGATAGCTTTATAAATACGAGCCTCAGTTCCTTGTCCAGTTTCATGAGTATGCATGTTCCTTAACGTTTGGTCAGCTAAGTTTTTTACTCCCATATAATTGACATTTACTAAACTTCAAAAAATACCTACATCTGTACTTTGGTAACATAATTATATGCATATCGTCCGATGTTGAGGTAAAACAAGAACTATTCAAGCCACATAGAATATAGCAGAGTTATTACTTAATGATACCTATCTGGTACTTGCGTCAATAAAAAAAACTCTATATCGTGATAATTTATGAAATGGAACATTTTCCGGTTCCAGACGTAGGATTTTTCCAATCAATCAGATTGCAAGAAATAACCAGTAATATCAACAAGAGTGAGTGTATTTTTATAGCGATGATTTCTTTGGTATTTAAGTTAAAATAAAATGCTATCGATTTGTTGAGGGCACGACTTAACTAAATCTTGACTCAAATTAATTGCGGTCCCTTTCTGTTATCTCATGATAGAAAATGACAAATAGACTTATATTATTTGTTGAGTTGTGATTTTTGCACCTACGAATTGGTTTTTATGCTTTTTAATTTCATAACTGGACGGCGAGAATCGAGGCCATTGTATACTATAAATTTGAAATGTAATATTATTGTACCTACTAGGTAACATCTTCACCTGTTTTTATATCTTTTTAAAAAAAGAAATTATCTCCAAAAATAAGGAATGGTGACAAATGTGACCATCTAGGTCTATTCAGTTGGATGTAAGCACTCAGGTACATCAAGCTACCTGCTACCACCAAGCTACGTACGAACTACATTTTGACAGCCAGAGAAAAATAAGCTGCAAGTGTTTTATGGGTACATACATGGGAAGTCTAAGTCTAAGAAAATATAATATTTCATTTAATAGTTTTCAATTTGTTACAAGACATAAAAAGTTCCTTATGTGATGCTAATTAAGCAATCTTGTAGGTAGGTATCAAAAGTCTAGTGATCAGTGAGTCTGCGTTAATAAACCATTGCTACATCTATTCTTAGAATACTTGATAGGCAATTTTATTGAATAAATTTACTTCATAATAAACTTGATCAAATCAAATGGCAATAGTTTGCATGTAATGTGTATGAAAATTAATGTTATATCTGTGGTTAGAGCCAGGAGATGTTTAGTTTTACCTGTTGCTATTTTATATCTACGTTTTATTTTATAACATATTTATAAAGAGAAGTATACGGGGTGTAAGGGACAGCGTACCAGAAACGGATAGGAGTTGCTCGGTCAACGAAACCGAACAGGTTTCAGGAAATGAAAAAAAAATGACTTTCCCGTACAAAATGACCACATGGTTCAGACAATTTTTATGAAAAAGCTATTTTTTTTTCATTTGCTGAATTAATTTCCTTGTGAAAGTTGTTACTCATTATACTTACGACTTATACAACAGGTATTTTAAACTCATTTTCATAAGTCTCAAAGTAATCAGTCGATTTTAAGGCTCGTATTTATAAAGCGATCTCAAGATTGAGAGCAATATTAAGTTTGGATTTGACAGGTCTTTTTGTACTGAAATGACATTTCTGACACAAACTTAAATTCGCTGTCACTCTTGAGAGCTGATTATAAATACGACCCTTAGAAACATGAATTAATTTTAATGCAGGATTTTCAAGATAGATCCATTTTTGAGTTAGATCGTTGGAAAAGAATTCAACACTCGTCAGATCTGCGCTCAGTCAGTCAGTAGAGCCTTTTTTATATTTCCTGTTTCTATTTTGTTAATATCATATACTTAGCTATTATTTTATTTTATTGTGTAGCTACCTAATTAGACTTTTTGTTGTAGTACATAAATCAAGGAGATAATGAATTTTGGAGTCGAATATGAAAGAAATATAGAAATTCTTGCGGAAGCCAAAGTATTTGAGTCTTGATACGAGCTAAAGTTTTCTGGATATTCCAAATACAAAAAGGAAGATTTAATAACTGACGCACGCGCATGTATTTGACACGGTTTTGCCGTGACGTCGTTACTTTGTCACGGTTGTGAGCATGGGCTTAATGCTGCAAAAAAAATTAAGGTGTGACCAAAACAACTAAAACCCCATTGCCTAAAATAGCATCAGACATATCAAGGGTAAAGCTAAAATTATCTACACAACATTAATAACCCTGAGGTTACCTTAATTAAGAATAAATAATATTTGAATTTGTTATCTTCTTTTATTTCTCCGTTTAGGTAATTTCTCTGGTTTTACGACCATAATTTTGCCGGAAGAAATTTCCAATGACCACTGAGGTAGGTAGGTACCTATTTTTTTTTACTATTAAAAAAATAATTAATTCATGCACCATCAAATATATGTGATCTTTTACGTTTGTAATTAATGTTGTATGATATGACTCACAGTGAATAACCCTTTTCAAATAAATAAGTATTTTAAAATTTTCTACAAAAGGAAGTGTCTGCATTTTTTACTACTCGTACCTAAGTATTTTGAGCTAACTCTGCGAAACCTCAGGGGCACGTTTCATAAAATTTTAATTTACAAACTACAATTACAATTCGATATACATTGCTTGGTCAGCTGGCTATTTTGTTATACTACGAGAATTTATTGACTTATCAGCTCAGCAATGTACGCCTCAATGTGCTTGTGATTTGCAGTTATATGAGGCGTTACCTAGGTCGTTATCAGACGTAATAATCTTAAAAACAAAATATTCTAACAAAAAGCACGAAGGTAACTAGTATAAATACTGAGTACGGACAAACATAAACCACACTCAGTAGCAGTAATCATCATTTACTTGAGAACCTCCGAAATGGTAGGTCGATCTTGAAAAATTGGATTTAGTATATTTTTTTAGTTTTTAGCAATTTTGTTCAGTGACAGTAATATAAAGTTTGAAACAGTGTTAGGTATAGCCTAGAATTTAACCCGCCGCAAAGGTTGCTGCTTAACTCTTACTGCAAGTGAAACTTAAGGAAGTGAAATTACGGACGGGAATTTTTGTGAAACATTTTCAAAAGCTCAGTTTTTGGATGACCGATTTATATATTATCAGAGAATCTGATTTCCAAACCGTGACGTTGGCTCTCACACGATTTCACTACATCCCAACTAGCAGCCTTATCCTCTAGGTGGTCATCATATATCATATTTCTCTTCCAGATTGCCATGCGTTTCCTAGTAGTGCTGTGCTGCTTGGTGGCAGCAGCCATCGCGGATGAGAAATACACCGAGAAGTATGACAACCTGGACCTCGACGAGGTCCTGGGAAACAAGCGGCTGCTAGTGTCTTACGCTGATTGCGTACTCGGCAAGGGAAAGTGCACTCCCGAGGGCAATGCGCTTAAAGGTGAGCATATTAGAACATCTTATAATTTTTAATAACTCTATCTAATGACAACCTGGACCTCAATGAGATCCTGGGAAACAGGCGGCTGCTGCTGTCTATGCATACTCGGCAAGGGCAAGTCTCTCGTCACTCCCGAGGGCAAGGAGCTTAAAGGTGAGCACTTTATAACAACTAACCATTTTCAAGACTCTAGCTCTTTCTATCCAGTTGTTATCGTTTTTATTCATCATTATTTGATGAACTCAGTTCACAAAACTTCTAGTTCTGTATCTTTTAGCGACCTTCATCAATATTTAAAAGATGCACCACTAGTGTGAACCATAATGCCAAAACTTCATTTCTCATAATCGTATCCATCATTTTTTATTTAAGTACTTTTCGAGAGGATAATATGTGTTGTCAAAACTTCAAGCATATGAAATTGTGACCATCAAATTTATTTGATAAAAATTTGTTTTTACACACAATTCCTTGTATTTCATAGAAGTTTGACATTGATTGAGTATTGTGTTTTGAACATGTTAAGAAATTTCTTTTAATACTTTGCTCCTACAAGTTCATGAAATAAGCATTTCTGTTCCTTCGCAGACAACCTGCATGATGCTCTGGCTACAGGATGCGAAAAGTGCACTGAGAACCAGAAGACTGGTGCCCAGAAAGTCATCGATCACCTGATCAAGAACGAGCCCGAGATCTGGAAGGAGCTCTGCGCCAAGTACGATCCTGAGGGCACCTTCCGCAAGAAGTACGAGAGCATCGCCAAGGAGCACGGCATCACCATTCCCGAATAAAGGCCCCTTGACTCGATAGACTCCCGGTCTTCCCAATTTGTTCCTAGGGATTTTGTAGTTTCTGTTTAAATTTCTTCTCCATTTTGTAAATCTGTTTTTTTAATAAAGTTTTGCTTTATTACAATTCATGCTTTCGTTTCTTATAAAAAATCATTATGATTGCAACTGTATGACAGCCTTGTGTTACATTGTGTTATGAAGCTATGGCATTAACTCAATTAAATTTAGAAAAAAGTAATAAATTTATATATTATGTTTGCTAAAAATTACAATTTTAAAAGACAAAGGTCAATTGGCAAGTGCAAAATGGGTTTTGTTTACCTATATACGCAAAATTTTAATTAATTTAATTGAATACCAATAAAATCTACTTTCATGAACATGACAAAACTACTCTTCGGATTTGAAGTAAAGGGAAATTCTAAGCCACATGGTAAACCCATAGATAAGCGTAGATAGACTAATCTTAGTCTTTTACACATCAGGTACTTAGTTATTAAACGTCTGCTCCTACTTACAAGAGATCTTCATTTCAAATTACAGATCTTCGTTCATAGCCACAGTAATCTAAGATATTTTGCACAGTGATTATAATTGTTTTTAGAGGATGCCATCTAGGTACAAAGTGTAAATGTAATTAAATGGTAATTGCGTTTTTGCTAGACAAGACAAAAGATATATTCTAAGGCACGTAGGTATTATTATTCTATTGCTTTTGATGGTAATCAACTTAAATTTTCATGGACACGAAAAATAGTTAAGCTCCCTGGTTAGCATTATTAAATTTACGTAATATTCACTTTAGTTATTTTTCAAACTGAGAGCTCTATACAAAACATAAAAACACCTATGCGAGAGTAGATATGACAGTAAGATGTTATTACACGATGTTGTTGTTGGTAACAGGTATTGAATCTGTTCTCTTGTCTTGCTTACTTACTTTCTAGAGTCCTGTATAATAGGTGCAAAACTAGCTGATCATATCAATTAAAAACTACAATCGTAAATCAAGTGGGTGCTCTAGTAATTTGCGAGATAAGTATACTGCATGTCCTAAGAGATTACCAAGATTATTAGAAAAAATATTATCTGCCCAGCGATTAAAAAATATACATACCTATACATGTAACCAGCTGCATTTTTTACCGGCCATACAGTAAAAGCCCGGATGGTGTATTGGATAGGGCCGCGGCCTTCTGTGTAGGAGGGCGTGGTTTGAATCTCACCACGTACCAATGTGTTTTTCGGTTTTCGAATTTCATACGTACGTTTATTCGGCGTTTTTACGGTGAAGGAAAACATCGTGAGGAAACCTGCACAACACACCTACGAAGAAATTCAAAGGTTGTGTGTAACCTAATCTAGGATTGGGTCTGGTTTCCCTTCTGGGTTTCGGAGGTCAGATGGCAGTCGCTCTGTGTAAAAACCAGTGCCCTCGTTCAATCCCCTAGATTAGGTAGCCGACCCCGTGAAATACGGGAAAAAGGTTAGGAAGATGATGATGACAGTAAAAGCCAGGGAATAATACTTCGGATACAGGGATACGTGCATTTTTATAAACTGCCTCCTTAGTCTTATAGTTTCAGAATTGGAATCTTGATCAGGAGCCGTAGATTCATTCCCTCGGGGAACACGGGGATGTCGATTTTAGGATTAGTTACCTATCAGTTTGTGAGTCTGCCATTTTGGGTAGGACAATGTAGGTTTAATCATCTGATTGTCAATAAAATTAATAACGATCCATAAAATTTATGAAATGGCCTATTTGTTTTTATAATCAAGTAAACAAACATAAACTGCAGATTATCGCTTTTAACTGATTCAGCGTATTTTTCCATCCTCGACTGTAGAGCAAGATTGGCTAGAACAATAGGGCAGGTGACTAGGAAGAGTTGCTCAATCGACCAAGGGCCTACTTGCGCAAGTTATCTGCATGTGTAACTGTTATCTAGGAAATAATAATTAGCGGAAATAAGTGCTGATTTTCCGAAAAATTGGTACATGGCGAACAGGTTGAGTTTCCTATTTACCAGGTTCCAAACGGGTGTTTCTGGTAAGTTTAGCGATGGATTAATAAATTGGCTGTACAGCAATCTTATCTGCCCCCGTAGGGAGCCGCGTGAACTTCTTCAAACTTCCATACAATTTGACAGATATGTGATAAAATGGCCATGCAGATGGCATGGAATGGTGCGGGCACCTGCCGCGGTTCTAAGTAATCTATGGTACGGGGGCTGAAATGGATTAGATAAGTCGTAAGCGGCTTTAATTGAGATGTTAAAACTCGGCCTTATAGGGGGTGTAAAAAAAGTGGATATATTTTGGGGTATGAAATGAATCTAACCATGAAACTGAACAAATTTCTCCGAAGAAGTCGCTGGAAATATGAAAAATAATAAAATTGGCATTTCCATATAAAATGGTATCAGCTTCTTGAGTCATTTTGTATGGGAGTGTCTTTAAATTGATTCTTCAAGCAATTTGTGCTCTACGAAACAGAATAAGTGGTTGTCATATAAATTAAGTTTAATTTATTAATATAGGGGAAACCCTTGTTGCTAAAGACGGTCCATTAAAGTATTGACCTTCATCACGATATTAATAAAGGGTATCGATTACAGAAATAATTTAGAAATAGTTTTTGATTTATATGTCGCAGGATTTTGATGAAATCTGTTTTTTGAAAAACCCGGGTTTTGACAAAATACTGGTCGTAATCCAGAGAATAGTCCAGTGTTTTGTCAAAGTCCTGAGGCATCCAGTTTTTAAATCAAAAAACTAGTATTTTGTCAAAGTTCGGGTTTCGATAAATTGATTTTTGGTTTTATGATAAAATTAATATTGGTTGCTATTTCATATTTGAGTAAAACAATAGAGACATGAGATAATTATTTTTTTTTGTTCTAATTTTCAATTTGTTTTACTCAAATATAAAAAAGAACTGAAATCGAGCTTAAAGTAAAACCAAAAATTTATTTATCAAAACCCGAACTTTGACAAAATACTAGTTTTTTTATCAAAAAACTGGATGTCTCAGGACTTTGACAAAATACTACACTATTCTCTGGATTACGACCAGTATTTTGTCCCCAGGTTTTAAACAAATCCTAGTTATTTTTTATCAAAAAACCGATTTCATCAGAATCAATCAATCAATCAATCAATCAATCAATCATTTATTTATCGTCAATACAGGTACAAAATGATGACATTTTAAAAGTATGTGGTATCACTGTAAAGGGCCTTACGGCATACAATAATAATAATATAGTAGGTACTGATTATTAATAGCTATTAAAATAGCAAATAATATGAAAACATGTCAATAATTTAGAATCCTGCGACATATACAAGGCGTTTCCCGCAAACTGATAGGGGTTGCACAGTCAACGAAACTGAACAACCCCTGATAAGCAACCTCACACCCGGTAAAAGTTGCGCGGTCATACTTTACATATTTTAAGGGAGTTAGTTTCCAGGGAATCGGTGATTGAAATACTTCGTTCAAAAATGAAACTAATGTTCTAAATTTAAAAATGGATCGGCGTTATTTTTAAAAATATTCCCCGTATTTACCTACTAGGGCCACATGATCGTAGTAACTGGGTTAGAAACTATAAAAGCTGGTGCCCTTGTATCGAATATTATCCTGCTGCATTTGCATCACGGTCACGATCCAAATAAATCTGGTGCATACTAAATGATGGATATGCAGTCACCTACAGATTTTGTGAGGAAACGTGCTGTGTTCCGCTTCGTACAGGAAGACGAGTCCAAAGCATATCAAAATCTTTTTTTTATTTTTATGAAAGAGGGAAGCAGACGAGCAGGCGGGTCACCTGATGGTAAGTAATCACCGCCGCCCATGGACATATGCTTCACCCGGGGGGTCACAAATGTGCTGCTGGCCTTTAAAGAAGGAAAAGGCTCGTTTCTTGAAGACTGCAATAGTTCGTAGCTAGGTACTTAAATCTCGGCGCCGTACGGTATGCAGGACGTCAGCAACCAAAAACCATTATTTTTAGTTTTTGCCAAATCTGACAAAGTGAAGAGTATTTCCGAATGGTATGACTGCAGTGATGGGCAGATTGTTTTTATGATATTTGCTCCTAAGTACTTATTTGACAATTCATATAAATAACATCGTAATACTTTTATAATCTCATTAACCTCTTAAAAATCTGATTTTCTAAAATTAGTCAGTGTGTGTGTGTCATTATGTGTGTGTTTAAGTACAGAAATAGTAAACTTAAGAAAAATAGTAAGTACTTAACAAGATATGTGTAAAAGAATTTGTATTAACTTTGTAGTAATTATTTAATAGATGGTACTGATGAAATAATGATTTACGGCAATGAAAAAAATGCAAAGATTTCTCTTATTGCATTCCTAGAAAACTGATGAAAATACTTCCTGCTAAGGCAACACTATTGTCAGTCGCTATGTACTTGCAAACCGATAAATCCTGCGATTGCCTACGTCACTGGCTTCTATTGTTCCAACTACTAGGTATATAATGTCCTTTGACAGCCTAAGGTAGTCACTACTCAGCCTAGGGCCGATCAGTGTTCACGGTGTGTACTACGGTGAGTACTATCTATATTTATAAGTGTTTACACTCATATTATAGAAGAAAAAAATCATCTACATAAAGTAATAGGAACAATTTGCTACCTGTTTTTACTAACCACAGGATATGTTTGAACAAATATTTGTTTGTGTGTACAATTAAATAAATATGATTATGATTATGAATGTAGCTGTTATGGTCGCGAAAAAAACAGTTGGATTAATGATTGTTTACAAGTTTTGAAGTCCGAAATTACAATGCAAATCAACTTTTTGTGTTCGCAAGTACTAAATAGTACATACGATTTGAGGCGTGAGCTGTATAAATAACCAAGCCTAAAAAAATGGAGGTCTCATCTTTAAAAAAATCAAATATCTTTAATTACACCGGGTATAAGGGACAGATTAACGCACACCGATAGGGGGTTGCTTAGTCGATAAAACTGAACAACTGATCGAGGAAAATCAAAAAATATTTTAATTTCCTGAAAGAATTTCCGGGTGAAAGTTGTTCAGTTTCGTTGACCGCAGTCAATCAGTTTGCGTTAAGCTGCCCTCACATTACACCCTGTACGTCAAATATTTTTGCACGTGATATTGAAATGATAAACATTACCTTCTGTTTTCTCATGACAGAATTTCAAGAGGGACAGCGTCTTCTGCTTTAGAATTGCTACTATTAAGTACCCTAATTATATGTTCTTACATCGTACTAAGTGGTACATAACTGCTACGTCCACGTGCTGCTGACGTATTAAGACTTTTTTTTATTATTTTGATTTGTCTGAAAGCGGACCCCAGAATTAGGTCGGGAAAACGCTAGGCAGAAGAAGAAAAAGAAGACCGTATTGTACTTTTTTATACAAATGATACATACATACATACATAAAATCACGCCTTTATCCCTATTGGGGTAGGCAGAACAAAAACGACCTAAATATAGGTCATTCCGCCACGTCTGACAAGTTTTGAGGGTTATTATACAGGTGATTATGTATATTGCTACAGTGACAGGTTGTCAGCCCATCGCCTAAATTGCAATACACTGAAAACCTTGATTCCCTTAGCTGATTTTTACAGCATGCACGGGAGGAGATGCAGCTGGCACATTCTATGTTTTTCTATCACTCCCAGTCCAGCATAGAAGTATACAAATGATATAGGTGATATATGTGGATCAATTAATTGTTGAACACTTTGTTTTCTAACAAAATACTGATTGCACTGCAGTTTGTCTGTTGTGAAGAATTTCGTTGTTGATAATGTCAAAAGCGTTTGTTTTGTTATGGAGAAAGTTTAGTCAATAAAATTTTATTTAAGCTAATTTATCCTATTAATTGAAATGAATTGATTAATTGAAAGCCAAGCAAAAATCTGTCATATTTGGTTCGTCTTATGATTCTAGTTGAAAAAAATTCTTGGAAAACATATTACATACCTATGAGTTTATCTGAAATAAGGTAACAAAATAATAACTAGGCGTATTTGATTGACCCATAAAGTAGCACGGTTGTGTAGAAGTCAAACTTAAAAAGCCTTCTTATCTATTTGGGTATCATTACGCATATGTACCTATTATTGCCTATGTTTTTAGTCCTAAGGGCAAGTGGCATTACCGGCATATTATTTATACATTTGTCTACCCCACCATTATTAATTACCCTGAAATTAGTCTGCCTCAAGTGCCTTGCTCACAAGTATCAATAGAAATGTTAATAGAAGAAAATATTCTTACCTTTTCAAAATGTAACACACCACAAAACGACACTTCTTTTTACAGTGTTGCAAGTAAACTGAATTCAGACTTGTCACCGCTCGTCACTTCGGTCTATGGGAATTACAGTAAACCACAGCTTAGCGGGTCAAATTACATGTCTTGACACATTTTAAACACGTGTGTAATTCATCTGTCCATGGCATTGCCTAGATAATGTAGAGATTCATCCTGAGAAGCTTCAATATATATATATCAATATATTATACTTCAATTTAAAACATCTCTATGATAACAGCGGCATAGTATTTTGAAAGTTAGTGAGACTACTTTGGTCATAAGTTTTTTCTAACGATAGTTAAAAGTCACTAAAATTACAAGTTTCGCTTGGTAAATAGGCAGTGCATTCGCTGCATTCGATTTCATCATTAGCTCATCTACATAATATGCGTGGATAATATAGGACCCTTACCTACTTAAATATCAACTTACGTACTTAAATATCAATTTGGTCATCACAGGCACAGAAATGTCAAAGGACATAACTGGAATATTTTACTCTCATTAAATTTTAAGTGTGTGCGTGCATAAGAAGCCTATCGGCATGACAATGCGGTCATTATGGCCAACAATAAGACAATGGGTAATCATAGTAATTAACACACACATATTACAACCACGTATGTGTGGGTTTTTGGTCAACAATTATTCCCAGTACCTTGGCTCGTCTCTCACAATACCAACCTCTCGAATTTTCATTGATTTTCTGTGACAGTATACCTCCGTGGCCTTAAATCTCTTCAACTGCCTAGTCTTATGACTGAGGCAAAAATGTAGCTCATAGTATTATTTCTAGATAAGTAGCTCTTTAATCGGAGCAAGATCTTCAAAGTTGACTTATAGTTTGATTATCATCTGTTATCTTATAGCAGAAAATGACAGATATAGACTTATTTTAGTTAAATCGTGTTTTCGTCGAATTGGGGTTATTTTTTGGCACTAAAATATTAATTATGATCTGAGTTTTGTTCAGTCGGAAAACAACTTCTTGCAGCCACTATCTGATTGCGGTAGGCCTTCGTATTTTTAGTTTCCTGTTAGTTAATTATCACTAAGTAATAAGGAGCAAAGTGTCTTCCCACTGTTATTAATGTATTACAATCTAGCTTGTTATTGAGCCTTAACAATGAATGTTACTATGCCTCAGACACTGAACTATGATCTATCGGCCAAAGATTTGATCTGATTAGTATTCTGCACGTGACAATTTTTATAGAAATTAATAGTTTCAATATTATTATCATCATCATTGCGCAGGCTGCAAGCGCAGCCCGCGGCGGTGTTTCTTTTTTTTATATAAAAAGTATTCTATGTCCTTCCCCCGGTTCTAAGCTAATAAAAAAATAAAATTATTATGTGTCTGAATCGATGTCCTTCGGTAATGTTTTAAAATTGCTGGAGGTACACATTTTTTTCCCTTTGTAGAATAGAATACTCTTGTTATTATTTCTATAACTTAATTGAACATCTTTCAAGTTGCATAATAGGTATGTAGAGTTTTGAAATTCAATACTGTACCAATAGAACAGTGATATTACTGAAGGTTTCAGCGTGATCACTTTCTTCAATGGCGCTTTTGATTTAATCCTCATTCCGTTCTTTGTCTTTTTTCAGAATAAAACATGAAGCTGCTAATTCTAGTCAGTTTATGCTGCACCATAGCGGTGGTATGGGGTAAACCTGGAGCCCTTTATACCGACAAGTGGGATCACATCAACGTCGATGAGATTCTAGAGTCCCAAAGACTCCTGAAAGGTATGCAACATCATACATATGAAGCTGCTAATTCTAATCAGTTTATGCTGCACTATAACAGTAGTATGGGGTAAGCCTATACACCGACAAGTGGAATCACATCAACGTCGATGAGATTCTGGAGTTGCAACGACTCCTGAAAGGTATGCAACATCATACATATGGAGCTGCTAATTCTAATCTGTTTATGCTGCACCATAACAGTAGTATGGGGTAAGCCGGGAGCCATATTCACCGACAAGTGGGATCACATCAACGTCGATGAGATTCTGGAGTTGCAACGACTTCTCAAAGGTAATCATCATCAGACACATGAAGCTACTCATTCTGGTCAGTTTATGCTGCGCCATAGCGGTGATATGGGGTAAACCTAGTGCCCTATACACTGACAAATGGGACCATCCCAAAGACTCCTCAAAGGTATGTACCGTTATATTATTCAAAGGCCTTCATTGTGACTTCAATCGATTGATGTTATCACCGGCAATTTCCACTGATTCACAAGAATGCTCTTGTTATTCAGCTATAATTTCAAGCCTCTTACCTAGTTTCTCACGGAAGAAAGTAATTATATACTTACCTAATAATCTCTGATATGCGTCATCATCAATTGCATATTTATGTGCTCATCTCTAGTTGATAATTCATCGTATAACAAAACAATTTATTTATCCAATGTACCTGACAGGAACTGGACCTGATGGACCGTAAGGATTACTAATAGGTGGTGTAGAAACTCTGACACCACGGTTAATCAGTTCGTTCTCCGAGACGAAAACCTACTCGATTAAAAGAAGAAAAGATTAATATTAAATCTAGATTTACGTGTATTCAGGTTATGTGGACTGCCTGATGGAGCGCGGGCGCTGCACTGCCGACGCCAAGACCCTGAAGGAGACGCTCCCGGACGCGCTGGAACACGAGTGCTCCAAATGCACCAAGAAACAGAAGGAGAGCTCCGACAAGGTGATCAAGTTCTTGGTGAACAAGCGCCCGGACCTCTGGAAGGAACTGTCCGCCAAGTACGATCCTCAGGACATCTACCAGGAAAGGTACAAGGACAAGATTGATGCCGTCAAGGAACATTAATTAACCTGTTTGTAACTAAATTTAGTAGGGCATTTTTTACACCTATAGAAAATCATGTCATCGCTAACCTTTTAGATTAGACATATTGTTTTTGATTGGACCGAGATTGTACATAAATACTAAATAAAGTTCATTTTTTAAATTAATTGTTTTTTATTTATTTTTATTTATTCTGTATAAACTGTATATAACTCAAGCAACAATAGAGCTACAGTTAGATGACCAAAATGTCGATTCAAGACTTTCTATTATTAAAAATTTAATTTTGAACAAAGTAACGAAGGCTATCGTAGTTTAAAGGCACAATAATACCGATATACAATTATAATCAGTCACTTAGTCAGTCCACAAAAAGTGCCTTTAGCAAACCACAGAGCAAACATACTAATCATCAGAATGTATAAACTTATTAAAAGAGTCCTGGAACTTCTTGTCCTTGTCGAATTTGTCCACCAGCTCCTTCCAAGAGTTAGGATGCTTCTCCATCATGGCTCTGATGACCTGCCTGATGAGCTGTCTCTGCTTGAAGGTGCACTTCCCGCAGGTCGTCTCCAGAGCTTCAGGGATCACTTCTGAAAGTGACAAAGGTGTGGGACGTGAATGTTTGAACTGTATTCATCGGGATTAATTTTTTGATAAAAATATGCTGGAGACATCTTGGTTTGGGTTTGAATATTATTTTGTTCAGAAATTGCGTAGGTAGGTACTATATTTAATAGTTGTATATTCATTAGTTAACCTCAGCCAGATCATGACAATGCTAATGTGACTATGATTTTTTAAAACTTTTTTACCTAGTTTACACTTCTTTAGCGATAATGTTGTATTGTACATTTTTGTAGGAGTGAAATCACCACTGATTAGAGAAAGTCGCTGCCGCTCCCTAATTTACTCTTCTGTGGAAATCATAATAAAAAATTTGGCTAGACACTTGCTACGCCGCCGTAGCAGATTTACTGAAATATGCTACGGCGTAGTAAGTGTGTTTTTCTGTAACTACTTTATCTTTGTTACTGCCTACAAAGGTTTTTTTTAGACTACTTAGTACTTAGTCTTGAAGTCCTTGTCGTCAGCCGTGCAAGGCCCTGGTCGAGGAAGAAGCGCGTGACCAGGATGTGGTAATTCTCTAACAACGGCTGCACAACGAATTTGTCTTAGCGGTCACTACTTACTCTTGAAGTCCTTAGCGTCGGGCGTGCAAGGCCCCTGGTCGAGGAAGCAGCGCGTGTAGCCAACCAGGATGCGATCATTCTCTAACAACGGCTGCACATCGAAGTTGTCATAGCGGTCGCTGTAGAAGTCCGCCGTGACGATGGTAGCTATGTTCACTAGGATGACCACGCTTGCTCGCATTTTGAACTAAATTTAAAAAATAATAGAATACTTTTATTGTGAGAATGGTTGAAAATTTTCTTTCATCAGAGCATTGTAAAAGAATTCCTTCGCTTTGTATAAACGTGTGTCACGATCGAAGCAAGCGCAGAGGTACTAAGTTATCTGTGATGTGATGGGTGTCCGGTGATGCGATGGAAGTCTGTCTTGAGGAACTCCCCATAGTTTACTAAAGGATACTTGCCAGGACCAGCCTGCTATCGAAGGTGTATACATAAGCATGAGTATACAACGTGTAACAGAAAGGGTATATGCATCGAGAAAGGTGTGAATCTACCCATGAAACTGAACAACTTTACCTAAGGAACATAGGTCGAAAAACAAAAAAAAAATTGACCTTCCATCCAAAATTCTTCATCTTCACATTTAGTATGGGAGTTCATTTTTTTTTTCGTTTTTCGACCTTTGTTCCTTAGGGGAAGTTGTTCAGTTTCATGGGCAGATTCACACTTTTCAAGATGCATATACCCTTTCTGTTATAAGTGAAACAAAGTGCAAGAAGCGAAAGACTTTGTAGGTAAATATCAATTAGAGGGGCGTAGGAGGCCTTGATCCACCGTGAATTACGCGCAAACAGTGAGGCTGTAGATCAAACACGTGGGCCGCGGGTCTATAATTTCTTTGTGGGTAATTTTCTTTGTTTCGTAGGCACAAGGTTGGCATCGCCATCGCTGAGTACACCATAATTTGGCGATATGACTTGGATTTACTCTTCTTTTGCCTAACGTTTTCCCGGCCTAATGCTTTCCGACTTTTTTTATCCACTTTGCCCGGTCTTCGCTTGGAGTAACTATTAACGTACAATTACGAAAAATAACGAACCTTTTCTTTGAAAGAAAGCTCTGTACTATTTCCTCCCAAATATACTTATCATCTCATCAATACATACGCTACTAGATATAGGCTATTATCATAGCACCCAACTGTGTGTAAGGTCTCATCTCAATCCGAAACAACGAAGTGAAATGTTTGCTCCTAATTTTTGTCACTAATGTGATTGTGCGCAGTACATTAATAATTATCATCTTTGTATGTAGAGTCCCAAGACTTCTGACTCCGTACTAGCTCCTATGGATGAATCGAGGGGAGATGAAATGCAACCCTCCTAAGTGATATAAAATTCTACACATGTTTGATAGATCACGCTAAATATGTGATATTTGTTCATGAATAGGCTCGAGTTTGGCTCCTCCCTCCAGTCAGTAAAAGATGGAAATATGAGTAAAATGAAAATTTCCACAACTGGTTGTATGCGGCTCAAGGCAGGAAGAAATGGTCGAACGTATACTCTATGTCCTGCAGAGGGCCATTTTTATATTGCTTCCATCTACAGAAATACATTTTTCTGTCTGATTTCTGCCAGTTTAAACCAGAATAGACATAGACATCAGAGTTTTTAATGAAGCTTTAAATGCTTGGGTAATCATAACGGCACTCATAAGCGTTTTCGTTCGGCTATATTTGAAAAATATAATTTAGCTAACTAGAGTCAAACACTTACATTTTGAATAATCACGTATTAAAAAATATTGCCTTTAGATTCGACCGATATGGCACCAACTGAGTGTGACGGAAACGATCACCTGGTTTATATAAAGTCGGTTGTCTCGTCATTGTCCTTAAATGCACCGTTGACGGTAAACAGAGCTGAGATTATAAGTATCTTATTAGTAGCTTGGGATGTGTGTGCAATGCTAATAGTCACATTATCCGAGTCTGTGATCCGATTCGTATGGCCGCGCCTGTCTGGGTGATACAATTATACCATGTTATTTCCTGAACTGGAAGCACATCGGTTTATGGAACTTGAACGGCGCTATATCGTGCTTAGCTTTATAAATTGCCCTCATTTTATAGTTTATTCTATACGGAAATGCACGTGTCGTTTTCGTCCCAGTAGTTTCTTTAGTCCCTTTGAAGATGATGAAAGTCCCAGGAATAAAGGATGAAGCCTGGTTTGAATAAAATGAAAAGTCCTAAACTGAAAAAGAACAAAGATTAAAAACTTCTTAAACTCCTCAGTGAAATTTCGAAAATTAAGTCACTTTTCTGTCAAGCGAAAATACGGCAAAAGTCACTGACACTGTCACTGAGTAACTAATCGATTGCAAAAGTGGCGAGAAATTTCGAAATAGAATATTGCTCAATAAGGAAATACTAAATAAGAGAAAATGTTGGAAGCTACACATCTTAGTAGAAGGGAATGTCAAACATCTACGTCTGGTGGAAAAGGCAACCGCGGTATGGTCATAGAGCGCGGGAGACACATTTGCGCGGCGGGCATTCCCACGGCGCAGGGAGACATCAGCGTCGGCTCCCTCATGAAGCAGTACCCGCTCCAGGACGAGGTCGACGCCCTCATCGGCGACCTCGTCATTCCACCCCCACCACTCCCCAAACTCTTACCCATTCGACACCCGGTCGAACCTGATCGACGACACTGTGCGATCAACAACGAACTATATCAACTCATTCGCCCTCCGGAAACTACCAAGTTTCAAGACTTAATTGAAGGACTCAAAGAAACCGTCTATAAGTCGTACTGGAACGCAGATCTTGGAAAAATCCCTTATCAGGTTAACAAATTACCGAAGGATTATGATATTATTAACACTACACACGGAATTAAAATGGTTAGGTCTGAATCGTTATATGATTTAGTGATGCCAAAAGTTCCTCCACCGGATGAGACAAGCGAGTCTAAAAAAGCTACATATCAAACAAATCGAAATTACAGGCCACAGACTTTCAATCCTGATTTAACGTACGGACATAGGCATGGTAGAAATATGGACGTGCATGGTATTTGCATGAAAGCTTGTTTGACAGACCATCGTGTTAAAATTGGTACTTCTGATTGTTCTCACTTTAATGCAATTCAAGCTGATTTTCCACACCGAAGAAGAGAACGCCTTCCGAACGCTAAACCACCTAAACCCTCGAATGAACCCCTTCTCCCTGAATTACTAACCTCAGGCGAATTGAACCCAAAATTAATGTTATACAGAGAATGTTTAGCGCATCTAAATTCGATACGGAAAGGCTTATCTAAAGTACATCTTCCCAGATTTTTCCACGAATGTTATCTCAAAATGAAATTTTATGATAAGGAAAATACAGAGTGGTTACCGAAGAAAATAGTATACGATTATTGCACTTCAAAGCTAATAAGGTTTGATTCACGGCTGCTCGAGCCGTTGCTGAGTGTGTGGAATGCTTTCGATGGAGAGAATATTAACTATAAAAAACTCTTTCTTGTGTTAAATATTAAAGAACCATTAAAGGATTTACCGAAGGTACCAGATGTCAATCCAGAATGTTTAGATTACCGTACAACTTATAATGAAATGACGAAACCTGGTCAGCTATCTGATGAAAGGAAAATGGCTGGAGTGCCATCGGGTAGGTATTTGGATTTAGATTATCCTAATAAGCGTAATGGGTACGACGGTGACGGTGAGACTGATATGAATTCAAGCTTGAGGCCGAGCATATTTACACTGTGCCACGTGAGCCACCGAGACGTGTACGCGAAACGTGAACCTTTGGTGGTGAGGAAGGTGTTCGAAGGCGCTGGAGAGAAGTTCACCGACGAAAGGTTCAACCAAGTGTGGGAAGAAGCTAAGAAATATCATTCTCAAGGCTGGGTCTGCTTTGAAACATTTCGTAGAGCTTTGGAGGAACTTACTCCTCCAGAGTCAACTTTAAGCAATCTTGCGTAATAAGTTTATATTTTAGTTTAAAAATACCAACTTCTTTAGTATAAAAATATCCTGCTATTTATTTATTTATTAATGTAGAATAATGATGTAGAGTACATTAATTCAGTTTTAGATTTCCATAAAATAAAACTTTACTTTATAAATTAAATTATCTTTATTTATCGATAACAAGTATTAGGACTAAGATGATGATGGCGCAAGAATGATTATCTAGTTAAGCCAGTCTTTGAAAGCCTCCTGGTATTTGCCCTGGGGGTCGTAGTGCTTGACGAGCTGGTCCCAGATCTCGGGGTGGGTCTTCTTCAGCTCCTTGGCGAGGGTGTGGGCCATGTCCTTCTGTCTGTCCGTGCATTTGGCGCAGCGAGTCTCCAGAGCCTCAGGGAGCTTCTCTGAAAATCAAGGAAATTCTCATGAATACTTTATACTTGAGCTTTCCAAATCAGAAAATGATGCGAGCAAGAAATGGGCAGAAAATTTTATTATCATTAGGTACATTATAGTCTCGAGTAGTCTCGAGAACTTCAGGGGATTGTCATGAATACTTTGTATTTGAGCATTCTTAATAAGAAAATGAGATGACCAAGCAATGGGCAGAAAATTTTAATATCATCACATCATAAGGGCTAGAAATTGAACAAAACCTGTCACTTATTATCGTCATTGCGCAGGTAGAGCAGTAGCGACCTATCTGAGTGTGATCTGAGTAAAGTTGACATGACTGAACTTATGTAGGTATCCAGTCAAACAAAGTTTTCTATTGTGTTGTCAGATTAACAAAAAAGGACATATCGTCATTACTTGTACTCAGTAGCAATTTTCCCCATACTTCGGGATTAACACACTTCAATAGCTGTTATAATCTAATTTTTAAATGATTTTTCAGTAGTATGCACTACCTGGTGCACCACACCCTCTACCACGCGAAAAAACTAACTCTACACTAATTAGTTACCTATAGTCTTTTGTTTGTTTATGTGTAGAGGTAAATTAGCTAAAACAATCTAATTAAAACCACTATAAAAAACGCTTGTACGTCGTATATTAATCTGAATACAGCACTATACCTAGCAGGAGAAAACTTCAATAAAACTTACCCTTAACTTTCTTAACTTCGGGGGTGCAAGGACCCTTGTTCAGCAGACACTTAGAGTAGGATAACAGCAGCCTCTCATTCTGCAACACCTGGGACACGTCGAAGTCATCATTGGCCGAAGAGTAGGTGTCCTCAGCGAGCACCGCCGCCGCCAGACAGATGAACAGTAATACGAACTTCATGGCGAATATTTCCAATTTGTTTATATAGATATGAATCGCCGGGCGATCGAGAGCAGTATGCTGCCCTACAGCGAAGCACACTTTTATATAGGTATCAGGTCAAACAAGAAAACACCTTCTAAGAATGCTTAATAATTCACAAGTTGTTTATGATTATCATTCAAGTATATAAAATACAGACGAGTTAGAATCGCTTAACCACAATTGACGCGGTATTGTGCTCTATCGACATAATTGGTTATAACTATTAAAACTACGGAAAACCATTTAATGTTTTATTAACTTATGCTAAATAAATTACATAGTGAGTGATCTATATTAATTTTCTGACGTATAACAATATGGCGTACCACAAAAGACGAGGCTTATTTTTAATTCATTCAAAATTGCAATTTTTTATTTCAAATTCAATGAAACAATATTTTTTTCAAAAGTATTCAGAGTATTTTGGGTGATTTAAGTGCCCATGTTAATTTTTGTGGTGTTATTTAATTATGAAGTACCTAACTTATTGGACAAACAACCTTCGTTAACTATATCACTGCACCTTTAAGTTTAAATAAGTTTAGTTGTTTGAATATAAAAATTATAAATAAATGCATCCTTTGCGTTATTAAAATTTTGTTTTCAGTTTTATAAATAACTAACTATACTAAATGCTGATTAAGATCAAGGATTCAACACGTCACATGTTACTGTATCAAATAAAATTGAGTGGTATAAATAACAATTGGCACATCAAAGACAGGAAAAAATTAAAAATAATCCTGTTTCAATGAGCAAGGTGAGCCGATAATGATAACAAGCATCAAGTTCTGATCTTATGGAGTGATTGTCCAGATTAAAATGTTAGAGTGAAAAGTGGTACTGGGACATGATGGATAGTTCAAGGATCTTGAAAAATTTTAACATGGCAGCAGTTACACTAGGGCACTGAAATGAAACTAGCGGCAAGAAAGTTACGAATATATCGTAAAGTTATCTTTTTGAGAATGAAGGGGTCAGATGATTCAGAAGACGCTAGTACTACTTATTATATATTCTGTGCCAGAAGTTAGAATCCAAATAGAAGTAAGCTTTAAGAGCTTTCTACAGAATATGAGAAAAACTGAAGAAGTTACAGCCCAGGTACTAAAACTGGTGAGGATTCTGAAGTTTTGCCCCTTTTCTGCCCAGATAGACCGGCACCTTTAAGAGCTTCCCGGGTACTACCGGTTTCAGCGTGTATCCGACCTAAAAAGTTACTGTCCAGTGAGCAGGAAACTGAAGAGCGCCTCCCGGTTGGTCCTCTGCGGGTCGTATTTGTCAAGCAGCTCCAGGAACCTCGGCTCGCTCTTGGCCCTGATTCCCAGTAGCAGTTTGCGGACAACGCCCTTCTGCTTGGGGTTGCAACGAGCACAGGCCGTAGTTAGCGTCTCCGGGAGAACTCCTGCAAGAGAAAAATTTAATTTATTAGTCTGATAGTTTGTTGAAAATATACCTACATCACGCCAAAAATCCTTATACTATCGCGCGAGGTAGGCAGACTGTTAACTGCCTAATAGTACCTAGCTGGTTTTGCTGCGAAGACGTGTAAGTATTAGTAGTGATTGGAATTAAAATATTCTCTTATTTTGCTATGGGCAACAGAACACCCCTGGTGGGACGGTCAACATGAATAAAGGGAATCCCGTCCCAAAATTGTGTTGACTTTCCTAGAATACCAAATGCCGTCAAACCGTTTTACGCAATATGAATATTAAAGTGGTCTACTTTATCCATCAAAATAAATATGTATGGGAACTTACGTTCGAAGTTCGTCCCATTCTTAGTGCGGGGTCCTTTATCATGACGCACTTGTATTAGGCGAGCAGAATCATCTCTTTCTGAATTAAAGAGTCTATGTTGAAGTTCTCGTATTTGTTGGCCAGGTTCTGCTATCTAAAGACCAACATATCCAACAAGTCCTATTGAACAAATATATGGACTCACGTTTGAAGTTCTTCCCATCCTTAGTGCAGGGTCCTTTATCCATGACGCACTTGTAGTAGGCAAGCAGAATCCTCTCGTTCTGGATAATAGAGTCTGTGTTGAAGTTCTCATATTTGTTGGCCAGGTTCTGGTTCTGCCGTTCTTGCGCGGTGCAGGAAACCACCACCGTCAGCGCGAACGCCCATAGCAGCCAACTCCTCATGTTGATT
>JARACY010001312.1:0-61228 GCA_029255725.1 Scrobipalpa atriplicella | reverse complement strand
CGAACCGATGCGTTTCGTTTTCTCTTACTGTCATCTCAAAGGCCAATTAACACTAGACATTGCTTTTTTTCGACAGGGATACACGTGGGAAAGAAAGCCTAAAGACATACATGGTAATGGTGATGGTTACTCGGTATGGTAGTTCAGTCTCGATAGAGCGGGAACCCCGTGTGGTGCCGGGTTAGAATAGCATCACATCATAACTTCCTGCGGCTGTCGTAAAAGGCGACTAAGGGCTCCTACACACTATGCCGGCCGCCGGCCTTGCCGCGCGTGCCGCGCGCCCGTCTTTCAAAGGAAGCCGACGTGTCGCGAGAGCCACGCGCGGCATAATGTGTAGGAGCCTTAAGAGTTAAATCCAGGGAATGTGCAGCAGCGTTCCTTGTGAATGGAAAACTTCTACTGTGCTCACCAACCCGCCTGCCAAGCGTGGTGAGTATGCTCATGACCAGCAGTGAACTGTTGTGGCTGATTATGATGATGAGCGGGAAATAGCGACGGACGTGAAGATTAGGATTTCGATGATGCTTTTCAAAAGTTATGAAATGGCTAGGAAGATGATAGTCACTCGTCTCAAGTCGTCTGTTAAGGGTACTCTTGACCTGACATTTCTACCTATCCGTGCTTCTCAAACATTACTGAAAATGTTTACCTATCATTATCACTGAATTCAGATCAACGAACCGCATCGCCTTACCAACTGACCTATAAAATCTATAGCTCGAGGGAAATGTTGATAATAATCGAGGTATTCTATTGTTGGTTCCAATAAAGGAAGGTCCGCTAGTAGAATGCCTTGGCGGAGGATTCGCAGTAAGCCCGCGAGCGTGAGCGGAATGGACTTGCCATGATGAGCCTGCTTTCATGTCCTACCGTTATTTTATCAAAGCCTTAGGTAAAGTTCTGTTCTTGTTTATGAGCCTTGAAAACAGATTGCCTTAGTTTAGTTTAGTAGGTATACTTAACGACACTTCACTGTTTATAGGTACCATTTTGTAACCATGCTACAACTTTCAATTTTCAATTTGGAAAACTAAAAGAAAAGAAGTATAAATGTGTGTATGATTCCTTTACATGTAAGTACAGATAAGTTTCAAATTACTTAATATAAGCGCGCGTTACCTCATTTCCATTAGATAGAGAAGTTCGTGAACTCTAATTAAATATTTGATGTTTTGATGAAGTGGGAAGTTTCACTCATAAACTCCCGGTTAATCTGCAATTCTGAACTTATCAAGTTGCTTGCTTTCACCGCTTCAGGTAAGGTAGGTACAGTAAATACGAGTACTAACCAGACTAAGTTATAATATCTGCTTGATAATTCGTAACAGCTAGCAGCAAGGTTTCATTGCAAAAAATAATAGAATAATAAAAATAAGCACAGATTAAATCGATCGAAATCGTCATTTTTCCTGCATGCTACCTGCCTTCATCAGTTCGCCAATAAATATCGTTAATGGTTCTCGATTTACGAGGGATGATGTGAAAATGTACCTACTCAAATTAGTTTGAAAGTCTGTCACATCACAGTACAGCAAATACACTACTTTTTATTTAATTCCAAATTCTTCAGTAGTTACGATTTTACAGCCATTTGAATTTCGTCTAAATATTTATATATAACAACGTACGAGCCTGACGTCATCAGCCGCCAGTCCGGTACAAAAGTGTGGATTTTAAAATTAGGTATACGGGGTGTAAAGGACGGCTTCTCGCAAACGCTCAGTCAATGAAACTGAACAACTATCACCAGGGAATTCTTTCCGGAAATGAAAAACATATATATTTGTTATTCTATATAAATTGTCTGATCGAATGGGAAAGTCTAGGGAAAGTCAAATTTTTATTTCATCTCCTAAAAGAATTTCCTGGTAGAAGTTGTTCAGTTTCGTTGACTGAGCAACCCCTATCAGCTTGCGGGAAGCTGTCCCTTACACCTGGTATATCTCGGTAACTAATTGTCGTTTCAATTTAATTTTCATAATTCAAATTATAATTTGTATGTCGCAAGACCAAACATGGAGGACTCTTAATTAACACTGACATCGTATCTTAATTTTACTCAGGTTTTGCAAATAAATTATGTTTATCTTTATCGAAATAATTATTTCGCACGAATTTGTTATTTTCAACAGACAATATTATAATTAGCTAGAAATCTAAAAGAGGAAGTAGGAAGTAGGAAATTCCTCATTTCATAGTTGCAAAATATCAACCCTGTTCATTATTTTAAACTACTTTTTTGATACACCTTACACAATGTAGGTACGACGTGTACGTATGTAGGTATGTGTAATTTCCCTGAAGTAAATGAACTGCAGTAGTAAAACCTTATGTTTCACACTCACACCTTCATTAAGAAAATACACGAGGACTGCAGCTTCTACTCCTACATCCAAATGAGAAAATCTCAATTCGCCTCGCGTATTTACATGCCAAGTGTAGGGCGGAACCACTGACTAGTAAACACTTGAGAAGACCCTGCTATGTATTTTTATTCCCATATATACAGGGTAGTACCCTATACCCTTTCTGTTACCGAAGGAAGTCACCTGAGCGCACTTCTACTACATATTTATTTGTTTTGCTAAGAAATATTCCTTAATTTTGCTCTTTGTATTATTCAGACTACAAGACGTTTACCTACTAACCTTTCCTATATTATTAGTCCTGGGGTACGTTCTCGCATACACCTAGGGAAAACCGTTAGGAGAAGATCAGGGGAATTGTCTGTGGTTACCGCGCCATTCTCGACCTTATTACCGAGAGAAAATTTCGCCAAATGTCATTGGTCATTTGACAATAGTTACTCTGTCTAGGAGAACCACACGAACGTATACTCCTGCTTAAAACCACGGTTAGATTAAATATTTAGCACATTTCATAATTATTTTTCTACTACTACTAGAAAAAGTTTTTTTCGTTGGAGTTGTTGTTCTTTCAAACTGTGGGCTGAGGCAATGGTTGGAGCTAATTGCAAAGTGCAACTATTGTTTCCATGCCCTACGCCTCAGGATCTCAGCGACCTCCCATGGGGCCTTAATTATTCCGCGCCGACGGGTTTTCATCACGCTGTTGTTTCTGAAATAACTACCCATAACAAAAACCCTTCATCTGTGGTTTCAAACTAAAAGAATTTCGAGGTAGGTAAGCGTATCATAACAATGACAACCGTTGTGTTTGATACGTAGGTATGCACACTGAAATGAAAACTTTTATCGTACAAAATAGGAAAATATTTAGATTATTTTCAAAGCGCAGTAAAAACTGGAATAAAGTCTAAAAAGTTGGGATAGAGTGCATTCGTCATGCTTTCGCGTTTCAACATCCGAAAATAACTATTTTGCGCTGAGTGTTTTTAGTTAGTTCCATTATGTTGTTTTAAAATAGGTACATGAGATATTTTTTAAACTATAAGAAAGTAAATTTATGATACATTCCTCTGTACTAAGGTCAATCAACTGTTAACAGTATAAGAAAATTCTTTGGCACAGAAATGAACTCTAATATACTACCAGACATATCCACCTAACTATAACTACGTTATATCGTGAGGCATGGTATTTTAGATTAGAATATTAGGACCTATAATATTGTGATTTAGAAACCAGACGCCTCCATAAATGTTTTCTCCGGCACTAAACTTTGGGAGTAACGTTTTCAATGGTCTCTTACATCGAGAGTAGCTTTAGAGATGGCCTCCGCTCGTTTCATCGTTCATGGCCACTGGTTTATGGGTGACCCTTCTTTTCATGGCGTTCGCGCCTGTTCTATTAACAAAGTATGTAACTCATCTTTGCAACTGTTTTTTAAAACTGACTCAGACATAAATCCTGAGATAAAAATAGGCAGCAGCATCCCCTGTGCGAATTAGTAGCATGCAAGATATTTCATTTTATTTCATAATTGTATATGGCATGGGGTAGTATATATTCTGTGCAATATTGGCCATGTCACTACATGAAGAATTTGTTTTTAAAAACGAATCTCTAAAGTTTAAAATCACTTATTATGCTCTTAAACATTTTTATAATCGAATGACCCAACTTCTCCACCCGTCGCGCTATTTAATTGTTCCCCTATTTCCTCAGCCATTATTGGCAGGCTGAGTCAAGTGGCGTAACGAAGCGAGTGCTTTTTTGTGTTACATTTCCAAGTTAGTTTCTGAACTTTAATGTCGACTGAATACAAAGCCAGCAGTGTAAAGTAAAAACGCCATCGCCACGCCACGTTTCCGATACTTCTGACTTAAAACGGGCGTTTCATAACCCAGAAACGCACACATTAAACGAACTCCCCACTCGTAAACTTCGATTCCTAGGAAGCTATTATCCGCACCAGTCACGACTATGTACTGCGAGACATAATTCAGTTTCTAGGTTTTACTGTTCTTTGAGTGTTTATTTATTGTTTCCCTAGTGAGATCATCAGCAATACTTTATTTGGCCATCAACAATCAGGGCTGATGATCTAGTGCTAGATTAAGATACCTATTTATTGTATGCTACTGATACAACAAGCCTAGAATATATTTCGATCAGAAAGCATACCCGCCGTTCACACGTTTGATTAGCATGCAGATATTTCGAGAGAAAAGGCAAACACAGCCGGATGACCCAGCCCCGTATCGTTCAGAGGTTCAGACTCTCGTTTTAGCACTGTCCAAAATAGAGCCAGCACTTTGAATCGATACCACTCCCAGCTCCCTGGCAGGCCTATTGTTTAATCTAGCCTAAATTGCTAGATCGGTCGTGACTAAAGATAACTCTATAACAAATCTGATTATCTTAACGTATCACGTTTATATTTTTTATGACATAGACAGATTGTCAAAGGCTTGGAAATATATTTTCGGCTCGTATGATTTACTATTGAATGCCGATGTGGTTACTCTTAAGTAGGGTGAGGTAGTATATAGTATAGTGGGGATGAGAAAACAAGCCTTGTTTAATATTTATAACTTTGCGATAAAATAAAAATAAAAACTAATCGGTTTACTGGGTTGTAGGTACTGAATAGAAAATGAAACAGCTCTATCGAAAATAAATAAAACGAGGAGTTTTGGGTGAATACTCATAGGAGCTAATTATTTTCGGTTCAGAGGATTTGAAAGCGATCCAATATTGTAAAATAGATGAAAAACAAAAACATTTTATTCACATAATATTTAATTTCCAATTTAAAGTGATTTAAATTGTTTGTAGGCTTTTATGTGGGGTGTACGGATAGCTTTCTCCAGTCAATGCTAATTGGCTTTCCCATACAAATTGTATGATTGAGGTAGTCATTTTGTATAGGGAATAGGGAAGTAAAATATGTTAACGTGTTAACGTGCGCAACTCACAAAGATAAGACGTTAATATTTTTTCCATTATATTTTCCTATTCTTGGACAGATGTAGCCGGCCTGTTCCCTCGTAGCGAGCATCCATCACGCCGCGTCTGAGATGATTAAGCGAACAAATGACACAGAAACACCCGCCTCTAATGAGATTGTTATTGCTGCAACAAGTGTACGGCTGAGCTTTTAATCTGTAGTCCTTACAGATATACATACATATATACAATCACGTCTGTGTCCCTAATGGGGTACGTAGAGCGTCAACGACTGAACAAACGTCGTTCCGCCAAGTCTGACAAGTTTTGAGGGTTGTTTAAGATAGATCTGTATTACTGTGGTTGTCAGCTCATCGCCTAAATTACGTATACTGAAAACCTCGAATCCCTTAACTAGCTTGTTTTTACAGCATGTCCGGGGTTTTTGCAGTACTTACTTGTCTGTTATTAATGGAAAAATACCGATGTCCGATACTTAAACAGGGAAGATTGCTTAGATTAGAGGTATTTCTGACCATTAGATTCTTTTAACTTGAATTTTTTAAAGCAGCATTACCGAAGCTGCACTTATTTATTTGAAAAATATAATGCTAAGATTTACGCTTTGTTTGAAAAGAAATAACACCTTCGAGGATATTAAAATGGAAATTTAAAATATACAGTGGGAAACTATCATTTAAGTTATCTTCTTTTGTTTAGCTACGATATGAATATAATTGATATAGGTATAAATGACAGAAAAAAGAGATAATTATTAATTTGACAATTAACTTTTTTTATTGACCAAAATAATCATACATTTTTCATTAATTTTACCCAAAAATATCGCAGCCTATTATTACACGCCCACGAAAATCTGTCACTTTGTATCTCGTAGCGAAGTCGTAGCATGTTGCTACGCCGTAGCAGCGGAGTCATTAGTAACCATAACGTGCTACGTAACACAGTTCCGCGGACGTCGGGCCGGAACCTTCCATTTGTCACTGTGTCGTCGGCAGTCTTCAAGTGGACGACCTAAGTCTGCCCAAACTACATTTTACTACCATATTTTGTAATAACCGAGGTTCTTTTATGTAATTAAGATTGATTATGTACTTCAGTAGTCTGACGGTCTTGATTTCTGCAATAAACGTATAATTATGATGATAATGAGAGTTGGTAAGTTTAGATAGATAGTTATCGGAGATCTTAACATGACTTTATCCCATGTGGGGCAGGCATAGCGCAAAACGCCTAGTAAAAGTTGTTTTCGCTACGTCTGACAAGTATTAAGGTTAATTTTAGATTAAAATGTAAATCGCTTTAGTGACAGGTTGTCAGCCCATCGCTAAAATTACAATACACTGTAACACTCGATATCCCTTTTACTGGATTTTACAGCTTGCCCGGGAGGAGAACCAGCTGTCACATTCTATGTTTTACTATCACTTACATAGTGGTGTTCATAATTGTTTTGTTTTAACAGTTTGTTAGCTACCTTGTCTCTTTAACCTTAAATACTGGATGTCAAATTATTCTTCTTAATGGTCAAACTACTGCTATATAGGAGATGTAGCGCCTGAACATTTTGTGTAATGGACCATCGTTTTATAACTTTTCAGACGCAGGTTTCAGTACTAACTTTATGTACACCAAAGTCAAAGTTGTTTTTAGATCTAGGGCCGCAATTATAGTCGAGACTCAGAACCGCACTTGGGAGTCGATCAAGCAAGTTTAAATTAAACTTTTACTCAGAACTTGAGTAGCTTGTTAATTTATAAACGCAATCGCACTCAAATCAGGTCCGATTACGTAGTTCGAGTTCATGAGTTTGACTTGCCGCTTTTTTTTTCCGAGTAGCGCTCCGTTACATGGATTATTTCAAGAAGATACGTATTAAACATAAAATATATGTTTTAAATATCAAATATTCAAAAGGGCTATATTATTTTGTTGTACATATCATATAATGTAAAAGATTTTATAATGAATATGAAAATATAAATAGTATGTGCATTTTAATAAAAATTACCACAGACATGTAACATGAAATGGAACGTATCAATACTCAGCGGGTTAGAGTGACTCAACCAATCAGCGACCAGCGCCTGCCGGCGAGTGATTTGGTTGGTGGAATTTGGTAATGGTGGATTTTGATTTTGACATTATTGACAACCAACATACCCCAACATACAAACAAAATTTTATCATAAAAGTATGTAATTTTATTTATATTATTAGCGCTGTTGCTGTAGCGCTTCATCAGTGGCGGCCACAGATTACCCAGTAACTATAGGTACCTACTTAGCGGCCCGCTCATCACGCTTGCTTTTATGGTGAATGCCAAGTGAATGCGGTGTCCCGGCCGGTGCGGTGCTGTGCATCTTTTAAAGGTAAAGAGTTAACATTACTACGTTTTTAAACTGTCTTCTCCCCTTCTCTCACCCACGTCTAGAATATTTTCAAGGAGGCATAGTGACCGCCCAGTATGCAAGTAGCCCCTGTCACACTGTCCTATTCTATACCTACCTGTGTGTATTATTCTGGTATGATTCAGGTTACTTCCATGCTGGACTGGGAGTGATAGAATAACATAGAATGTGCCAGCTGCATTTCCTCCCGTGCATGCTGTAAAAATCAGCTAAGGGAATCGAGGGTTTCAGTGTATTGCAATTTAGGCGATGGGCTGACAACATGTCACTATAGCAATATACATAATCACCTGTATAATAATAACCCTCAAAATTTGTCAGACGTGGCAGAATTTACCTTTATTTAGGTCGTTTTTGCTCTGCCTACCCCGTTAGGGATAAAGGCGTGATTTTATGTATGTATTCATGTATGTATGATTCAGGTTATTAAAGGTATAAGTAGCAATTTTGACAAACAAACTTACTTTCATTCATAGATAACATAGACCAATGTTTTATAATGTTCCAGGTATGGAGTGAGGACTGGTTTAAGGTCAATTCTTCATGAAACCACTCGCTGAATGCAGAACTAGACTGAAGGGAACAAACTATTGGCTCCAATGAATCAGAAATAAATAAAACTATGGGGAACATAATTAACTTCTGAAAGAAAATAAAACAACAGGTGATAATACAATAATGGTAATACAAACAAATTGTGGTGTCTTGTATTCTGTAGTAGATATATACTCAATATAAATTATAACGGCATCTGTGTTCTAGTGGTGTGAGCCTTGGGTTCACCCGTGTAGATTGTGGGCTCGATGCCCACTTTGTGAGATTTTGCACAGTTTGGTGAGAACAATCCAGCCTGAATCACTTCATCATCAATCAAGAAAAAGGATTCTGTGTGTCAGAGGGCACATTAAGCCTCTAAATTACCCTAAAAACTTCACATGTTTCTCCAAGTGGTGTAAGAGGGCAATTCAACCATCTATTACACAGTTCTTTGGACTTTGTTGCATGTACTAAATGAAAAACTATTCTCTAGGTAGATAAAATATAATTTTATTATTATTATTATTTAATAATAGCCCAGCAGCAGAATTGCTGATGTGGCTATATCCGTAGCTTGTGTGTGCACTAATATTTAATTAAAGTCCATTATTTATGATTCACTTAAAAGTCCTTCACATTGTATTTTATTGTTCTCTTTAAAATTTTGTTATTATTTAACTACTTGTCAAGTCTATTTTTAAAAGTGTTAGTGGAGGGAGCATTGACAATTTCTTGAGGGAGACTGTTCTAAGTATAAATGACTCTGTTGTTGAGGGTGTGGTAGCCAACATTTGTATTGGATCTTGTCCTTGCAAGTATTGCATTATTCTTATGCCTACTTTTATGTACAGTGTTCTTATTTATAATTTGTTTCTGCTTTTCAGATTATAATTGAAGAACAAAGGGCTTGCTGACGGGCTTACTGAAACTTACACATTAATATTCTGGACTTCACAGCAAATTAATGTCATACGATTAGTAAGAGTAATAATGTAAAGTATCCTTTCACCGTTTACTATGAAAGAAGTACTTTTTAATTGTGACTATGACTACTATTCCCACTGGGTCACAACCCGGCGCCGCGAGGAGGCGCATGGTGCAACCGAGAGTGACCCGTTGAGCGTACCGGCTGCGCGCAAAACCCTGCCAGACCTGCGCAGCCGCAGAGCTACACAGTTCACCACCCGCCGCCGCCGGCAGCTCCACCTCCACCTTGGGATCTTTGGTTACGGAGAGTATAAGTTACTTAGAGTCAGTGCCCGCACAGTTGATCCAGAACCGAGCATCCAGACCAGATAATGAGCCTGTCAGCCAGCAACCGAGGCAGCCGCGGGCCATACAAGAAAAGAGTATGCTTTCCGAACCCCGGCGCTACATTTCCAGACCCGTTAAGTACCTGTGCATTTAGCAATACAATACAATACAATACAATAGCTTCTCACTCGTAGAATTAAATCAGAACTATGGTTTCTCAAATTAATTACCAATTAATTTACATTCTAAATCCTGGAGGTTAATGGACGTTAATGTTTATCAAACCTAAGTGAGGGGGTAGCGCTATCTCAAGCACAGTGACTTTGCTGGTAGAGAATAACAACTCCCGCCACCAATCCTGATAGATCCTGGAGCATAGCGAGTGTGAGGGGTGCCCAGCCAGGCCATAGGCCACCAGGCGTAGGAACGCCTGTAGGAATAGTGAATAGATCCTAGACTTACAAAACATCTCACAGCAATTAATATTGCTTATTTCCTACCGGTAGCGCACCACTTTGGGTTTCCCTTGCTCAATATCCTGTATCCGCTTGCACTGTGTAAAGGTACTGCTAGCTGCCGGGGTCCGAGAGGGTTGTATCCTGATATTTATTCTCACACCTGCCTACCCTATATCGGTAACCCACCCGATTGTCGTCTGGAAGAGAAAGCGCCTGACAGAAACGTTAACGCAACGTTCCCGCACGCCCGCGTTTGCTATTATCATTGATGCTGAATCTCTGTCCCGAGGCAGACTTTAGTAAGAGCCTGTCAGGGTTAAATTATCATCGACATCGCTGCCACCATCACCCAATTTGCATTGCACCGCTAGCTGATACCTATCACGCTCACCTGCTTGGATCCGTGTGTGTATGCTTATTTCATTGCACTCGCACAATCACTGTCTGCCGGCATAAAAACTCATCTGTCTGCGTTGCAAACCTGTCCAGTCCGTAGCCCAGGAAGGCCGGGAATCCAGGGGGACCCATCCAGGTTTGAATTGACCTGCCACCACGCATCGTCCAGCGCACACCGTCATAACTAGTCGCTTTCATTTTCATTAACCAAATCCTCTCTCTGCCCTAGCATCCTCGCATCGCTACTCCGGGACGCCGAGCTGCCAGGGAACCTGCCATGCTAAGGAACACGGTTGTCCGATACCCGCCATCCAGGTCCACGCACCTTGCGTCCATCACCGATTAGTATATAGATTAGGATTAAGTTTAGGATTATTGTTACATGGGTTGTGTATTTTGTTGACTATGAATTACCAAGAATATATGATTGTAAACTTTGTATACTGTTTGTTTTCACCCCCAAACCTGCCTCCAGCTAAATTCGAGTCTCTAACTCACACATTTTAATATGTAGGTAGGTACCAATAGCCATGCTGTTGCTGCTGCACTCTTCCATGCTGGACTGGGAGTGATAGAAAGACACATGTGCCAGCTGCATCAACTCCCGGGCATGCTGTAAAAACCAGCTAAGGGATTCGAGGGTTTCAGTGTATTGCAATTTTAGGCGATGCGATGGGCTGACAACCCGTCACTATAGCAATATGTATAGGTACACATCATCTGTAAACCCTCAAACTTGTCAGACGTGGTGAAACGACCTTTGTTTAGATCGCTTTCGCTCTGCCTACCCCATTAGGGATGAAGGCGTGATTTTATGTAGTATGTATTAGTAGCCATAGCCGGGCAACTATACCTATTACATAATAATAAAATTATTGTATGTTTTGTTTATTATAAAATAAGAATCAATAAACCTTTAATTATTAAAGGTTATTGATTCTTATTTTATAATAATAATAAAAATAAACAATTAATAATGAAAATAAACAAAACATACAATAATTTTAGGCGATAGAATAGGTATAATAATGTAGGTACCTACCTACAATTAATATGTAACAAATTAATTAAAATAAACAAACTATCAAGCAGCGATTACATTACCCGGCCGATCGGGCCCGATTTGATATACATTGCTGCTTAGCTTCAGTAGTTTTTCAAGTAAGACTCTTGCACAAGTAATGTAATGTCAAAACGGGCCCGATCGGCAGGGTAATGTAATCCCTGCTTTAGGTATGCAGCAATTTTTTTTGCAACATAACTTTAGGGCTCCTACACACTATGCCGCCGGTAAACCATTATTTTCGAGATGTAGGTAGGTAACCAAATAACCAAAAAATGGGACCTTCTTTGTGTCCCCCCTCCCCCTCCCCCCGGTCGGACCTCGGAGGGGTCCGGACTTTTAGTGTGTACCTATACCTCCTAACTAGTCCAGAGTTCCGAAGTCAAAATTCCTGCTTCTGCCATTTCCCTCTAGATTTCCATATGAGCATTCATTTACCGATCTATAAGTGTTCCGTACTTTGAATGATGTGTAAGCACAATGCAACTTTCACAAACTGTCCAAATTTAATTAATTCTTTACTTTCCTTATTATTGGCTAAGCAGAGTTCTTCGAACCCATTTGCGTATATCGGAACGTCGCGCCTTCTGTCAAAACCAAAATGACAGTTGATAGAACCACACATTCGAAATCGGTTGGACCAGCGTCGCTTCGCTCTAGTCCGACTTTTATGCCAAAACAGCCTAAAATTAATACATCACCGTCGCGAGTGATATCAAACAACTAATCTATCAGCCACTATAGAAGACACTACGAGTCAAGATAAAAGAACCACAAAAAAAACCAGCATCAGCTAGGGCCCTGGCACTTGGAACTACCCCATCGATACGCCAGGTAAGAAGGATTTTGCTTACTAGCCCTATTTTCCTTACATATTTTTGGACCTTCGAGCCAAATCTTGGTTTAAACAGTTTGTGTTAGTCTATTTAGTGCTAAAAACTACATATTTCTATAGTTTCTTTGTTCAAAACGCGGACATCAACCGCCATTGTTGAAGCTTACATTCAAGTTTTTTCGCATTTAGAGCTATTATTTTTCAATAATACCATTGCGTACAGTATTTTTACAACCTATTCTTACTATACATATCGATATTCATACGAAATAAGTTGATTTCAAAGACTTCATTTCACAAAATTTCTTACGAGCCACGCGGCCGATGCCAACCGACAAAGAGTTCAAAGTCCGTTCTACCGTTGACCTACTTATCTTATTTCATTTATAGCGGTTTTGCATTACGTGCAGTGAACCAATTTTAGTAGTTTCTTAAAACTCACCCAAGCGATTTTGCATTTCGTGTAAGATTCACTATTTAGCGGTTTTGTATTACGTACAAAATCCACCCAAATTATTTTTCTTCCATGCTGGACTGGGAGCGATAAAAAAACTTAGAGTGTTCCAGCTGCCCTTCATCCCGGGCATGCTGTAGAAGCCAGCAAAAGGGACTTTAGGCAGATACATCTGAAGTAGCCATCAAAACTCATCACTCGCGACGTAGCAACATTTTATTTCTTTATTCATTAACACTCAGCCTAAACCCTTAGGGATAGAGGAGTGAATCTGTTTATCTTATTGTATTTATTTATTTATTTATTTTTAACATAACGTGGAAGTGTACACAAACCTCACATTCACATAGGTATTATTTAATTAATATACATAACAATGGAATTGGAACAATTAGGTTTCGAACGCGAACTAGCCCTTAATAGCTTGCAGCTTATGGTAAATTGTAAGGGTAATGAATCCGAATTTCGAGTACGGGCAAAAGAATTAGCTACGATCAAAAAGTCATTCTTTCAAGCTCAATTAAAAATTGAAAAACTTTTGGCAAAACAAGAAAAGTTCGATAAAGAAAATAAAGACGAACAACTCAAGTTTCGTAATGATTTTGACAAATTATATTTTGAGGTTCAAGTAGTCTTGGAGTCTCTTAAGGAACAACGTAAACAAAGCGTGTCCGATCTCAACATGTCGCAACACTGTAACGCACATTGCTACAGTCATAACGCGATTTCTGCCAATTCTCATATACGTTTACCAAAATTATCTCTACAAAATTTTGATGGTAAATTAACGGAATGGAATGCGTATTATGATTTGTTCAAATCTATTGTTCATGATAATGCAACCTTAACAAACGTTGAACGATTTCGCTATTTATTGTCGTCATTAAGAGGCGAACCTTATAACTTATTAAAAACACTTCCGGTTACCGACAGTAATTATGAGAATGCGATACAAATTTTACTAACCCGTTATCAAAACAAACGAGTTATTGCAACCAAACATTTGGATAATATCTTAGACATGGAGCCTATGTCGGATAAAAACGTAGAACGTAGTCTACGAAACATCATGAATGTTTACATGGAAAATTTAAGTGCGTTAACGGCTTTAGATATTCCAGTTTCGGAATGGAGTTTTATTCTTTTGAACATTCTTTTGCGAAAAATTACACCGAATATTAGAAAACGGTTTGAATTATCTCTAAAATCATCTAATGAAATTCCGGAATTGTCGGAATTACTTAATTTTTTGGAAAAGGAATTAGCGGCATTAGAAGTGATGTCAGCGACAGCGCGTTCCGTTGCAGTCGCCGGCGCCGCTATGTCTGGACCTAACACGGCGCCCGGGCCATCCTCACGGCAAGCGCAAATCGCGCGCAATGCATTATCGCGATCGCATTCGGATGTGTATTCTAATCGTACGAATGAGCTGATGACTCATCGATTTCCTCGTACCATGAGTGTTCACGCTACTACTAGGGCTGAATATTTCAAGCATTTTAAATGCGCTTATTGCCAGGATAATTCTCATCACTTGAATAAATGCGACATATTTCAAAAATTGACTTTATTAGAGCGTAAAAAATTCGTCTCGGAAAATAAAGTATGTGGTAATTGCTTGTGCCTGGGTCATGAAACAAAGGATTGCAAATCACGTCATAACTGTCGTACGTGTTCTCAGCGTCATCATTCTTCATTACATGAAAATGTGGCCGTACACAACGTGACTGTTATGTGTACACGTTCTTCTCAGGAGTATCACTCCGCCACGGACACTTCCCCGGAGTTACACTCTGTTGCGGATATTCTCCCGGAGTTACACTCTGTAGCGGATAATTCCCCGGAAATACACTCTGAAGCGGAAAATTTCCCCGAGTTACGCTCGGAAGCGAAGATTTCATCTTTTCCACCAGTACTTGGTGTTTCTAAACCTATGCGAAAGAAGGATTGTACGGTTCTTTTGAGCACTGCATTGGTAAATGTTCGACCTATGAAGTTAGGACCATACGTACCGCGTTTAATACGAGCCATTGTGGACCCGTGTTCTATGGTCACACTTATTTCTGAATCTTGTGTTCAGCGTCTTGGACTATCGCGCTTCCATAGCAAAGACAAAGACTCTATTGCTGGTATTTGCGATAAAGTTGAACAATCACATGGGTCTACCTTCTGCGAAGTTACGCCTCGCGACAAACCGGAACCTAAACTTTTTGTCGAAGCTCTTATTATGCCTAAACTATCGAGCTATTTACCGAATGTTCCTGAATCTATTCAGAATCTTTCTCATCTTAAAGATCTTCATTTAGCGGACCCAGAATTACGTTCTGCGCGCCCCGTTGATCTTCTTTTGGGATCAGATTATATTACGGAAATTATCGGAAACGATAATATCAAAGGCCCAGAGGGTACACCTATGGCAATTAATAGCATATTTGGTTATTTGCTCAACGGTGGAATACATCATAGTCTTATCACACCGCAAGTGTGTATGAATATAACTACTTGCCAATTAAATAAAACTATACAAAGATTTTGGGATATCGAGTCAATACCTGAAGAAAAAAGGACCTTGACTAACGATGAAGCTCTTTGTGAGTCCATTTTCGTGAAAACTCATAAACGCGCGGATAACGGAAAGTACATTGTTTCCCTTCCATTTAAGAAGAATGCACCACCTTTGGGTGAATCTCGCGACATTGCTCTCTCACGTTTATACAAACTAGAGAGAAGACTTTCACAGAACCCTGCTTTACAAGTTGAATACAGCAAAATTATCCAAGAATATTTGGACTTGGGCCATATGGAACCTGTACCAATTACGAACAGTGATAAACCTTCTTATTACACGCCTCATCACTGCGTGGTAAGAAAACAAGCCGTTACTACTAAAGTTAGAATGGTTGGCGATTTTTCTTGCAAGACTACGTCGGGTCGTTCATTGAACGACAACTTGCTCACGGGTGAGAAATTACACCAAGATATTACAGAAGTACTTTTAAAATTTCGACTTCACAAAATCGTTTTTACAAGCGACATTAAAATGATGTATCGTTTTATAGATCTTTGTCTAGAACATCGTGATTTTCAACGAATCCTTTGGCGATTCTCCCCTCTTGATCCTGTTCAGGAGTTTCGTTTTACTACCGTCAGTTTCGGTGTGGCGTCAGCGCCTTTCTTAGCGCTTCGTACGCTTCGTCAATTGGCTATTGATGAAGCAGCCTCTTTTCCACTTGCTTCGCAAGTGCTTCTCAATGATGTCTTCGTTGACGACATTGTTACTGGGACCGATTCCATCGAAAACGCTCTTACTCTTCAAAGAGAGCTTACAGCAATCTGCAAAGCAGGTACTTTTGAACTTCGCAAATGGACAAGCAATAATTCAGATTTTTTATCCTCATTAAACAATGATGATTCTTCAAACGATGATGCTCATATTTTATCAGCACTTGACAATGATACTTCAGTCAAAGTTTTAGGCTTGAAGTGGAATCCAAAAACGGATACTTTTACTTACCAGACAGAAACGCCTGTTCAAGGCTGCACGAAACGCATTATGCTGGCGGAAATTTCTAAAATTTACGACCCCTTGGGTTTTCTGAGTCCTATAACTTTGTTTGTCAAGCATTTGATCCAACTTTTATGGGTTGCTGGTACGGATTGGGATGAAAGTCCTCCTGAAGGTATTCGTGATCTCTGGTTCCGATTCGTCTCCGAATTATCTAAATTACAAAACATAAAATTACCTCGCCATGTACTTCCTCGTACTGAAGAAGTACAGTTGCACGGGTTTTCAGATGCATCGGAAAAGGCATTTTCGGCTTGCGTATACATACGTGTCGTTGAGTCGAATGGTGACATATTAACTCATCTTTTACTGGGGAAGACCAAGGTTGCGCCTTTAAAACGTCTTACCTTACCAAGACTAGAGCTCTGTGGGGCATTGCTCCTCTCTAAGCTCATACAAAAAATCATTAACGCGTACAGCAAAGTTTTAACGCTTGACAAAGTATTTGCATGGTGTGATTCTTCAGTCACGCTCGCTTGGTTGCGCTCACCTCCTTATGAGTGGCGTACCTTCGTCTCAAACCGTATTACCGAGGTTACAAACCGCGTGCCCGCCTCTCAATGGCATCATGTGTGTTCTGCTGACAACCCTGCGGACGTTGCGTCTCGTGGTGTTTTACCATCAGAACTGAATCAAGAACAGTGGTTTAATGGCCCACATTGGCTTCGCAAACCTCAAAATGAATGGCCGGTATCGACTATCGATAACGATATTCTACCTACGAATGAGGAACGGAAAAAACAAGTTCTCTTGACCGGACAATCTCAACCTGACAATAGTTCAGAACAGTTTTTCGAACGATTTTCGTCGTTGCCAAAAATGTTGCGGATTATTTCATTAATTTTCCGATTTTACCATAAATGTCGTAAATCTAAGACATACGATTCTCCACATATTACAGTCCACGAAACAAAGTTTGCTCTAAAACGGGTTATCAATATTATTCAACAAGAACATTTTGCTGAGGATATATCACGCATTAAAAATGATGATATATGTACCAAACGTTTAAGAAAGCTCAAACCTTTCCTTGATGACGCCGGAATTCTCAGGGTCGGCGGCAGAATAAATCGAGCTAACGTTCCTTACGATGCAAAGCATCAGATTCTTTTACCAAAAAGACATCATTTTACAAATATGTTAATCGATCATTTTCATATAACAAACTTACATGTCGGTCCGCAAACATTGCAATTTTTAATTGCACAGACATACTGGATTCTTAGCGCTCGTGATGCAGTACGTATGCGCACTCGCAGATGCGTTCGCTGTTTCCGTACGCGACCGGTTGCTCCACAGCCATCTATGGCTTCACTTCCGTATGCTAGAGTGCAAGCTCTTCGTCCGTTTCTTCACGTTTCGGTAGATTTTGCTGGACATTTTTACATGAAATCGACTAAATTTCGTAACGCGAAAACCATCAAGGCCTACGTGTGCGTTTTGGTGTGCATGTCCACGAAAGCCACGCATTTAGAATTAGTGCCAGATCTTTCAACTGATTCTTTTTTGAATGCTGTACGTCGATTCATATCGCGACGCGGACTATGTACTGACATTTACTCAGACAACGGTCGAAACTTTGTTGGATGCAATAATTATCTTACTGAACTTTATAACTTCTTACGCAACGAAGATAATCAAAATATCATATCCAATCAATGCACAAATTTAGGCATAACTTGGCATTTTAACCCGCCTTACGCGTCGCATTTCGGTGGTATCTTTGAAGCAGCTGTTAAAAGCATGAAAACGCATCTTTATCGCGTTATAGGTCAACTTACCTTATCTTACGATGAATTCAACACACTTCTGTGTCAAATCGAGGCAGTTCTCAACTCAAGACCGCTCTTTGCACAAAGTAATGACCCTGCGGATCCATTACCTATTACACCCGGACATTTCTTGATCGGGGAACCATTGACTTCTTTGCCAGAATTTAATTTTACTGACGACAATCCTAGTCGCCTCGTTCGTTGGCAAGTCTTGCAACAAGCTGTTCAACACTTTTGGAAACGGTGGAGCGTGGATTACCTCCATCAACTTCAACAAAGAAGTAAATGGTTTCGCGATGACACTCCTACACCCCTTCGTGAGGGTTCTGTAGTTGTGTTAGTGGATAGTTCACTGCCACCACTGCATTGGCGCCTGGCTCGCGTGCATCAGTTGCACCCAGGTGCAGACGGTGTTACTCGTGTAGTTACTGTACGCATTGGTAACTCGCTTCTTAAACGGCCTGTCGTTAAGGTCTGTCCCTTGCCTCTTGAATAGGCCTTTCAATTTATTTCTTATTTAATAGGTTAGGGTAATATTTTATTTAAGTTTCAATTAAAATATATGTATATTTTAAGGTCGGCGGCATGTTCCGTACTTTGAATGATGTGTAAGCACAATGCAACTTTCACAAACTGTCCAAATTTAATTAATTCTTTACTTTCCTTATTATTGGCTAAGCAGAGTTCTTCGAACCCATTTGCGTATATCGGAACGTCGCGCCTTCTGTCAAAACCAAAATGACAGTTGATAGAACCACACATTCGAAATCGGTTGGACCAGCGTCGCTTCGCTCTAGTCCGACTTTTATGCCAAAACAGCCTAAAATTAATACATCACCGTCGCGAGTGATATCAAACAACTAATCTATCAGCCACTATAGAAGACACTACGAGTCAAGATAAAGAACCACAAAAAACCAGCATCAGCTAGGGCCCTGGCACTTGGAACTACCCCATCGATACGCCAGGTAAGAAGGATTTTGCTTACTAGCCCTATTTTCCTTACATCAAGTTACGTAATTGGTAAATATTCACATTTTTCATAAAAAGCAAGTGAAATAAAAGCTTTGGGTGGGGTAGAGTTATTTTAACTAAAAATTAAAATGTTTGAAAATGCCCTACGAATTGTAGACGGAGAAAACATTTAAAATGGATAATAGATAGAGAGTAAATAAATACATTAGTAATATTACGTACAAATTATTGGTTATAATTTCAGTCGAAATAATTATTTTACAAAAAGTATAAAAACTTACAAACAACGATTAATATTCTAATTTATTAATAATAATATAATACAAGGTGTAGGCTGTGGCCACAAACCTACAATGTTCATACAATAGCCTTATCTAATTATATCAATACAAAGAAATATTTTGGTGAAATGGAGTAAAGAGAAGTAACAATTTACAAAATTTCACCATATAGGCTTAATAAATAAAGTTTCATTATAGTTGACTCAAATACTGCCATTGATTTGATTATTTGAGACACCTATCATAATTCATAACTTAATTATTTATTGTCCTCACTCACATAATCTCATTCACTATTTGAACACAAGTCTTTAGCACCTTTTGTTTAATTTTAATGAAATCGACTTTATAAAATATCTTTGCTGGTTTTGATACATTTTCCTCTAAAGCAAATTTCAGTTTCGTGTGATATTTCTGTGGACATTGAGGTACTAACGACATTGCTTGCATCCATGAAGCTTGATACAGAAGATGTCTCTACTTTTACCGATTTATCTGTAGTTTCTGTAACCTTTTCATCAGTATTATCTCTATGTTTTACTCGTTTTAATTCAAAATGAGGAACAGTGGTTTCTATATTCTTAACTTCGTCTGGTACGTCAGTTATCTCTTCAGGAATATAAGTGGTTTCAGTAGTAGGTAATCTAGCTTTAGTTTGTTCAGTAGTTACTTGTATGTCTTCATCTTTTTCTGTAGCTTCTGTTTTTATTTCATAATATTTCTCGGAATGTTCTTCGTCTTCAGATGTGATTCCAAAAAGGTAATCCATAATGCTGAATCCATCTGATCTATGAACAGTAGTAGTTGTCGGTTCGGTTTGAGTACTGTACAGATTGTCAAGAGTTGGATCAGGAGCTCCAGTGCCTAAATCAATTTCACTAGGGCTTGAACTAGCTTGCGTCGGAGTTTCTTTCACTAACGTAGGTTCAGTAGATAAAGCTTGTTCAGTAACATTTTCTTTTTTCTCTGTCACATTTTTCGAAACCACTGTATTATTGATCTTAGGAATGTCTACAGTCGGTAAAACGTCATCTTCATCAGCTACAGTATCAAACATCTCCTTCAAGAATTGGAAGTTGGCGGGTTTATAAGTTGTCACTTTGTGTTTGTCATCGGAGCGTGTTTTCTCATGAGTAGCTTTGCTCTGTGTAATGGCCTGGCCAAGTCTATTGACAGTGTTTGTGTAGTATTGAGACTCGGCTACTTCAATGGACTCGGTGGTGACGGGGCGGACTTTGACCTTCTTCCAGAAGCCACGACGACCCTTCTGCTCCTTCTCATCCTGGAAAAAGGAAATGTTTATTTAAGAATGTCGTTCGATATGATAATTAGATTCCATAAAAGGTGGATAGGTATAACTACCACTTGTAAATTTATTTTGGTATTAGTCTGATATACAATTCCTAATTTGTAAAATTCTAATAGCAGTTTGCAAGTGCTTCGCTCTTGTGAGCTTAGCTTGTTTCGGAACGGAATCCAACTCTTTAAGAGAAGCCGGTTAGGCACAATCTCCGCAGAGTGGTCCTCCCCGCAAGGGGGCCTTTCCCACGAGGACGAAACAGTGGTCAACAGACGACAAACCGATGCGTTTCATTTTCTCTTACTGTCATCACAAAGGCCAAAGTGCCTTTAACACTCTAATAGCAGTGTTTTAAAAATTGTATATGTTATGCCATAATAGCTTACCTATATTACATTTACTTGAAATTAAAATAGCATATTTACCGCTTTATGAGTAGAATCGTCGATTGTTGTCTGAGCAGTAGTGGCTTCACGCTCCTCCAAAGTAGTCGTCTTGTAGTTGTCTCCAGAAGTAATTATCCTCTCAGGAGGAATTTCCCCGATTTCCCCTCCCTTGTGCTTTTGAACGTTTGTCGTGTATTCATTCTCATCTTGTTCTTCCAAACTTTTCATTACTTCTTCTAACATAGTCTCAAAAGTGGACATGCCATCACCCGAGTCACTTATTGTTGTTTTACTTTGTTCTACTAAGGCTTCTAGCGTTGGAGGAATGTCAGGACCTTCTTGTTGTTTCTTGTATTACTAGCTGGAGTAACAGTTAGTAGGATGTCATCGTAATCGTCATTTTTCGCTGTGATTATGTCTAATTCAGCGTCAGTTCGAGCCGTTGTTGCTTTCTTGTCGTCTGATATTTCGTTAGGGTTGTAAGGTTTGAAAGAGTCAGTCAAGAATTTAGGAGCCCATTGTTCAATTTCGGGTTCAACGTACTTTGGTCTGTTGATTGAGTAGTTGGAATCTTGGTCGTCAGAGTCTTCTGGTTCTGGTTTCTTGTTGTATCTTTCAGAAAGTCTGGGTCTTGTGTATCTGCTGTAATTTCGGACAGTGGTGGTTGAGGGTCGGTTTGGATATCAGACTTTTCTGTGGTTGCTTTCTCTGTTGTTGGGCGACGTCCCCTGAATCGGTTTTTGTTAGCTTCATAAGTTCTCTTGGTACTTGTTGAGGCTTCTGTAGAGGAAGTTGTGTAAGTCGGTCTCCGTCTACGGAAAATTCCACGGACTGTAGTTGTGTCCTGTTGTCTAGAAGCAGTTGCCGCCGTAGATTCTGTCGTAGCTTCTGGTCGGTAAACGGGATGTCTGTGTTCTTGTTCTGGTCTTGAATGAACTGGTTTTGTTTTCAAATCTGCTTCGATTTCTTCAATCCTCATTGTAGTTCTACGTCTGTCGAAAGCTGGTCTGTAAGTTACGGCTTGTGCTGGCCTTCTAGTTTTAGTTTTAGAAGATTCGGTGCTAGATGCTTGGTGGTATTGCCTTATGACTCCTGGACGTACTCTCACGCGGGTTGTAAGAAGGAGTTGTTTGAACAACATTGGCTTCAGTTTCCTCTTCAGCGGTGGTCTCATGGCTCTGTACTCTAGTGATTTCATATTCTGGAGACGTGGTGACTTCGTCTGATATCGGTTTAGAAGAAAGATCGCTGATAGAATAACTTGACGGACTTTGTTCAGTAACAGAAACGGGAGGTTCAGTCACTTCAGGTTTTAGTGACGGAGTAGTTTGCCTTGCGTAGATATCTTCCTCCTTCTCGGCTGATTCATCGTATTGTGAATAAGCTTCAACGGGTGCATGGCTGCTTCTGGATTGGTAGGTATAGTCTTCGTGGGAAGCGGGTTGTCTTGTAGCGTACGTTTCGGTTTGTACCTCGGGCCTTGTCGTATATTCTTCTCTCGACGCAGAGTTTGGTACTTGTTGACTAACAGAAGCTCTATCGTAACTGTACGCATTTTCCGTATCGTAGACTTCAGTAGCAGGTTCGTTAAGAATTTTGTAGAAGAGATTTTCGGTACAGGTTCAGTAATAGCTTCAATATCAACAGTGCTGGAGCGTTCCATCAAAGTGACAGGATAGTTTTGGTGCAGGACATCTCTTTGGTAGGCTAGGTCTTGTTCCTTGCTGTTGCTATTCTTCGACTTTCCGTAATACTCGTCGCTCTCCGTCGCTTGAACTGAACACGACCTCGTGTTCTACCTCTAGAGTACTTAGTGGTGCTCTCGTTGGAGTCGACAGGTTTCCTCGTGGCTCGTTCGGTGGTGATCTTATTAGGCTCGTATCTGGTGCGAGACGGCAAAGGTCGACGCTCTCTCAGAGGCCTGCGTGTGACCACAGTCCTAGTGGTAGATTCATTGGAGTCTGCCTTAGGAGTGGTGTATCGGGGACGTCCTCTAGTTCTGACTGGAGATTTGCGGTAGTTGTAGTAGTCGAGTTGTGGATGGACTAGTCTGTTTCTCAGTTTCATGTGTCTCGTACTGATAGTAAGGTGACTTAGTGGAGCTATCAGTTTCTTGTAGCTGTTGACCATAGTTTCCGTTCTCATTGTTGTCTATTGGCACCGATTGAGTCTCGTAATCCGTGTTATACTCAACAGTTGAGATTGTATTCTGAACTGTTTGAGAGTTGTCTTGTGGGCTTGACTGGTAAGAATTTGACTGGCTGTAATTCACAGGTTCAGTTTGTTGGTGTTTGCGTAATCATTGTTATTAGCGACTTGGTATCTCGAATTGCCTACTTCCGATTCGTAATGGATTTCTGGCGAGTAGTTCTGCAAGTAGTTAGGTGAAGATTGTTGGTAAGACTTTTCAGTCACAGGTTCAATTGGTTTGTGAGTAGAACTTGGGGTGGGAGTAGGACTAGAAGATAAGGACTGTTGAGGTTCCTGAGGCTGTGAAAGATCCTGCTGAGGTTGATGCGGTTGAGGGGGAGGAGAGGGTTGAGTGAATCTGGAGTCTGGGGTAGCGTAGTTCTCGTCAAAGAGGTTGTGGTAGTCCAGAGGAGTGCTAAAGTGGAACGCCTGGTTGATGGAATACGGGTTGTGAGTTTCTAGCAACTGGCTCGGATACGTCGATGGTTTCGGCGTCGTTGAAGAGACAGTAGTCCTCTGAGTTGTTGGTTCCGTTTGTTTCACAATGTTGAAAGCCTGAACGGGTTCTTTCGTTCGGCTTTTGTAGGTCTCTCGTGAATCGAATTCCGGAACAGGAGCGGAATTGTATTGGTCTTGGTAGTTGCTCAAGAAGTACGATCCAGGTTGTTTCCCAGTGTTTACGAAGCTGGCTTGGGGTTCTTTAGGTGGTCGAACTGTGCTTACAGTTTGTGGTTCAAACGAGTAGTAGTTAGTTTTGTGGGTTAACGGAGCGTTGGTTTTCGGCGCGGATGTGGTGTAGAAACTGACAGATGGCTTTTGCGTCCCGCGACTGACTAGTTTTTGCTCTTGCTGCTGGACGTATGACGGTTTTTGCTCTTGCTGTTGTACGAACGACTGAGGTGACGTTGTGTAAGAGTTTGGAATGACATCAGCGGCTGGTGACGGTGCACTGGACGAGGTCTCTTTGATTTGGGAGTTGATGACAACTGAGCCGACGTGAGGTGAAGGGAAGGGGATTTTAGCGAAACCTTGCGGAGTGTTGTAGCTAAGAGGAGCCACAAAGAACGGCAACTGACGGAGTTTCTTGTCGCTGTGATCAATGTTGGACAGGTAAGGCAGCTCGAACTTGACGAAGTTCTCTGGAGGAGTCAGATTTGACGGTCCAATAAAGACTTTAGGAGCAGTGAGAGGGTTAACTGAATCTAGCACAGCGACAGATTCTGCGTTTTTCAGGGATGAAAGTACGTCTCCAACTTTCACTTGAGATCCTTTCTTAGCTTCCTGCGTCAAGAAGATAGCAAGTGGTGGTTGATGGGGCTTCAGTTTTTTCGGTTTCGGAGTCGTTGGCAGCGAAGTTGGAAATGGCGTAGAAATCGTCGAGAATTTCGGCACTTGATCAAACTCCTTGTATGAGTTTAGATTTGTGAAGAATTCTTGGTTGTAATTGTCGACAGGTTGCGACACTGGTCTTTGGAAATCTGCGGCGAAGGTCTGTTTCGGAAGAGCTTGAGCTGGTTGAGCAGCGTTAGCAGGGCCAGGTCTCTGGTTCTGTGTGTAAGAGTTCGAGTTGAAGATTTGTCCAGACGTCAAAGGACTTCTGAAGTTGAATTGTCCCTTATTCAGAGATTCCAACGGAACGTACAGCAATTGCACCTCCTCCCTTTCAGATTTAGCTTTCGGGGGTACCATTTCGGTCTTGGGCACTTTAGCACTTTCAAAGCTGTCGTACTTGAGCTTCTGCAAGGATTGAGGTTTCTTCAAGATCTGTCCGTCATGCTCCACGCGGTAGCCATCAACGTATTTTGGAGATTCAATTTTCTTTGGCGCCTGGTTGATGAAAGGTTTTACTTGCTGAACTGGCGCAGAATTCGATTTCGGGAAAGCAACCGGGTTGGAGATCAGAGGTCTTGGCTTCGGTTGAGCAACAGAATCAAAAGCAAATTGCGGTCCAACGAATCCTTGGTTCAACGGGTTGAAGTTGGGTTGAGCCAGACCGAATCTTAAACCTTGGCTGAATCCCTGATCGCTTAAGTAGTTTTGTGGCGCGGACGGCACTGCCGGCACAGACTGGAGGTACAACTGTCTATTCGCAGCGGAGTTGAAGTAAGTCCTTCCCGGGAAGTCTTGGCTGAATCCAGTAGGTCTTTGAAAGCCTGGGAATACTGGCTCAGCGAGGATCCTTGGTTCGGCGACGGCTTGTCTCTTGATCTGTGGTAGTCTGAGGCGTTCGCGTTCAACTGGCGCGGGACCGGGCAGTGGGACCCAGTCGCTCAGGTCTGATGTGTAGGAACTTATCTGTCGGGACCATCTTCCTTGGTTACTGGCTGCTGACGTCACAGCGACGAGGGCGAGGACGCAAGCCAAGCGCGCCATCTGGAAGTAATAAAAGTTGTACCATTAATAAGTGTTAAGTTTCTTTAGTGATAGAAGCTAAAGAATTCAGACTCATTAGAGTCATTAGATGATTGGATGAACTAAGTGTGAGAACGAAATGATTCACGTAGTTTTTGCTGTATTCATCCGTACAATCTTAATCTTAGACTAAGCGACAGCACAGATTACTAATACGTTAACTACACTTTGGAAGTATCTTTCAATAAATAAAAAACTAATGTGTAAATGGGGTACCTAATGTCAAAGCCTTAAAATTAGTCTTTTTCAGAATATTTGTAATCATAACCGAGAGGAGGAAGTTCACAAATTGACACATATAAAACAATAGCCGTGTAGAGTAATAGAATCTAGTGCTTTGACCATTATGCACGATGATGGTAAAAAAGCCAACTCTTCAGTAGGTAATTAGTTACGCAATCTATTGTGTGAATTGGTGAAGATGCGCGTCTCACACTCACCATTTACATAGTTTTTGTTAAACGATTCATGATCTAGTTCAGACTCTTTTTAGATTGAGCTGTTACGTAAAGATAATTGTTGAATGGAAGAGTTACCTGGCATTGGTTTAAGTCTAGCTTGATCTGTGGTGGATGTGATAGGATAAGACTAATGAACCCTTAACACAGGTGGTAGACTATGGCAGATACTTCTAGTCTCTACCAATAGTGTGGATTTTAGCCTGTACTTTTCTTCTGTTAATTCCTGATTCTTTTTTAGTAAAGATGGAATGATCAGCAGAGTTTCACCATCATCGGCTTACCGGATTCCAGAGTAAAGCACATTGCTATTTTCCGCCGGTGCGTGAGAATGTCACTCACTGCCTTTAAAACTTCTGGGTTGAGCTGGGTCGATCGTCGACTCTGTATTGATCATCATTGGTCTAGATCTAGACTAGAGTCAAGTCAAGAGCTAACCCATTGAAAAAAATGCGTTATAACTACCTCCACTACACAACTCAATTTAGCTGAGCGTTTATTTACCGTCTCGTTTAGAATAACTGATGGATTGTGGTTGTAAGAGCTAAGTATTACCTATCTATACTATAGATAGGTCTACTGTTGTTTGTCATCATTATGCTAACACTTTCTTCCACTTAGCATGCGTTTAGAGATGCTCTGTTCACAGGTACAGGCGCATAGGAACTGACGTATAGCTAAGTTAATATACGTGTAGTCATAATGCGACATAGTCCCATAAAAGGAATGAATGTACTATTAATAATTGTTCTAAAGTATTTTGAAATAAAAGGTTCGATTAGAGAACTTAATACCTTGACCTTTTTTTAAATTATAAAAGGTGCATGTTGGAAAACCTTTAATTATTGTAACTTTTGTGTTCTAAATAAATTAGGCTTGCAGATACATTTGCCCAGTATTATTTTCATAATGCTTTCTATACCTATTTGATTAGATGTCAGTGAGAGTAACCTATCTACCTACTTCTTATTTCTTTTTGTTACGCAAATATCCTTCCTCTCCTATGTTGTCACTTACAGAAGTAATTTCTCTATCATCTCTATCTTAGTCTGTATCATCTACTCTTTATTTATTATCATTATGTAAATATTCTTTCTCTTCCATGTTGTCAATAACAAAAGTGATAATTCCATTAATATCTCTATCACTGCCTGTACCGATGGTGTGACATAATGTTGAGTTCGTTAAAAGCCTTCGTCGAGTCGTCGACACTTTGGTTTGTTTGCGGACCACTCTTACTTCCTTTAGGAGGTCTTTGACTGTCATCGTATTGTGTTTTAGGTTTTGGTTTGAAATATTGTGTACATACGACTTTGTCTTCCCAAAACTAAGTTAAATATTTTATGAAGTTCATCTTTCTGTTAGTTAAGATGATTTCTATTTGAATATTTTTAATTAATCAAGGGTTTTCAACCAAATTGACTGTTTATTAGATTCATTAATTTTTGTACTGATACGTATGAATTTAAAACTGAATTTCCTCTACATTTTGTCAGCTTAACGAAAGAGACTCTATAATCCACATAAAATTCGTGACCACATGACGCATGCTCTAGTTTTCGCCACATTCTATCTAATATCTATAATCTCTCTATTACACATAGAATATAGAACTCCATAAGATTGCAGATAGCTACATCTCGAACTCTATAAGATTATCCATACATTTCCTATCTTTTCGAAACCTGGTCACGTACCAAGATACACAGTTTATGTAATACCGTTACATATTGGTTGTTTTAAATAGTCTTTGTACTAGATTTTCTTGCACTATGGCCGTAACGGTGTGATATAAGAAATCTTCCCTTTTGAACAGCTTATTAGCATCTGCATGAGAATTTCTGGCAAAAGTGAAGTATGAATATCGGTTCTGTTGTTAAGTTTTGCTTTCATCTGAGTTTCTTGTTCCTTGTCCGTAGGATGATAAAATCAGTTTATGAGGGCTAAGGCTAAGACAGTAGTCAAACTAAGTCTTGGCCTTTCGAGTTCGTAAGTTAGGAAGACAAATTCCTTGACCACCACTAAGCTCGTTTTGTTTGCAATAATAGGCCAAAACAAAATTTCAGACTACTTTGATGATTAATAAATCGGCGGACGTCCGTGTTCTTTAGGACACGTTTAATTTTCTCAACTACCTGCGTGTAGTTAGGAATTCATGCAAATTTTCACCGGCAGCTTGTATCTTCTACCTGCTGGCCTACTTCAGGCCTAGGTTAGTATTTTCTCTATCAGTCTTTCTCAAAGTTTGGGTCGGGAGGGGATTTAAAATACAAATAAATCATGCAAGTGACCGCATAAACGATATCTCATTTTAATCCTACCCAAGTTTTATTTAAGACAACATTAAGATTTATCCTAGCTATCCTGTCTGATTGTAGCCCAAATTAGAAAAGTCATTCTTGTGTTCAATTCTAATAAAGATCTATAGATAAATGAAACGAACAGTGTTACTAATTAAGAATTGCTCTCTTCCAAAAAAACTTCTTCTTTTTCTTATGGAGTGGGTTTTTCAAGTTGACGGGCGACTCGATGAACCCTGGTGTCGGAGTTTTTAAACCGCCTATTAGTAACATAATGGCCTCTGACATGGTTTGTGTAACGATCACTATCACAGACAGCGTCCAGCGTCCAGCGACTGGACGGACGGCTTAACATGACCTCCGAAGTTTATAGTCTTTTTCTTACAATCAGTCAGTCAGGTCAGAATTGTCCTAACCAGACAGAGAATAAAGGTGATAAACTGACAAATATCAACTTTTTGTTCTCCCCATTAGAACTTAACCCACGATATCCGGATCGGGAGCTCATGGCTCAGACCACTAGACCACGGCGGCAGTTTAAAAACTGATCTCCTGGCAACTTTGAAAACCACTGCGGTATGTGATAGTATTAATATGACTGTGTTCCGGTGTGAAGGGGCAGTGGACAGTCATTGGGCGGTTTTCCACTAGACGGCACGTCAACGGCAACGGCGACGGCACGGTACCCTCGACGATATCGTAGGTGAGATAATGTATGAAAATCAATGAAATTATATGACACGCTTTTCCACTTGCCGGCACGGCACCGTCACGGCATGTCATCGATTCCCATAGATATTGTCACGTGATCGTCGCCGTGCCGTCGCCATTGCCGTTGACGTGACGTCTAGTGGAAAAGCGCCCATTGGTCATTGCAATTACCGGTACTGAGGACTGAGGCTATACTGGAGGTATCATTTTACAAAGTCAAGGTGCAGAATGCTGGCGCGTTGAGAAAGTGTAAACAAGACATACTCGTAGGTTTAACTTTGTGTTCGTTAATTTGCAATTTTTATGTTTATTTTGAAGATTAGATTTGAGGGTCGTAAAAAAGAATCAGATGTGGGTTATGTTCATCTGTTACCAATCAAGAGATACATGGCTCATATCAAGCCATAGAATAGATAGAGGCAACTGTCTGTGGTAAAAGGTAAAAGACAAGAATATCATATAATGCGCAACATCTGTTTCTTCTTCTTGTTATGCCTAGCGTTTTCCCGGCGTAATGCTCCGCTTTTCGGCTTTTCATTTTGCCCGGTCTTCGACATTTGCTGGTGTGAGATCGTTCTCTTCCATATCCGCTTTTACGACCAGGTCTTCTTCAGGGTGATGTAGGGCCTTGGACAGTGAGGTTGAGGCATCTTTTTCCGACGTAGTCTGGCGATCTGCGGCTTATATGCCCATACCATCGAACGACGACTTTCCTGCAGCTTATCCGCTACGTCACGGACAACATCATCTATATCAAGCCACAAAATTCAAATACTTAGTTTATCAACCTGCCCACAATTTTGACTAACCTACACAACGTAAAACTGAAAGTGGACTACCTCTACCTAGCAAAACTGGTTCACAATTGCCCAAGAATCCTCCTCAAAAGCTTACATTAGATGTAATCTACCAGGCACGCCCCAACAAAGCCATTACATGTTATTCGGTACGGCACGTGCGACTTGGCAAGTGTGGCGAGTCAATGGGCGAGTCGGAGAGTGTCGGGTGACGAGTGTCGCGTCAAGCTCAATTTACTTGCGGTGGTGGTGTGGTGCAAAGAACGAGGGAACAGCGCAAGATTCCCATGTACTATGGCTCGTATTAGTTTAAAAAGCAATCTCAAGTGTGAGAGCAATATTAAGTATGGATTTGACATAATTATCGTTTTGTACTGTAGTGACATTTCCGATACGAACTCAAACTTGCTGTCACTCTTATCAGTGATTGAGTTTTAAATTGTGAGGCACTAGGTATTTTAATTAAGTCTTGGTGTCTTTTTCTTCAGCTGTTTTTTTACCTTCGCTTCGCCTTATAAATCACACCACACGCTAGATCTAATAATAGTAATTTGTCGTAAAAAGTAATAGTTTCTTATCATTATTTCCTGCTTTAATTCAGCGAATGAAAGTAGAAATTGAAATATAACTGTTGTCTGGGACATCATCATTGTAATTTAGAGTGTTTTGTTCGCTGCACAGCAAGTTTTAGATAGAAGATCTACATTAAATATTAAGGTTCAATAACAGTGTTCTAATTCTAAACCTCAAACATGGTCGAACTTCGTCCATGCCTCAAAGTTCTATTATTTTCTTCTGTCTCATGGGTTAGCAAATTATTAATCAGAATTTATATCGTTTGTCAGATAATCAGATGAATTAGCGTGCATTGTCGTAACCAAACTTGGTACAAATTTTTTGGTCTACACGTGCAAACTAAAATGAGCTAAGTAATGGCCAGGCAGGTGTCTCTGATGTAGCAGGTACATTAAAGTCAATTCCAAAGCAAATAAAGACAATATCTCGCATCTCGCCATTTTCTTCGCTAATGTTGTTGTTTGCGAAGTGAAAGTATTTGCAGTAATAGTAATAATAGCTAGGGAAAGCTCCGCCATAGAACGATACGAGATTGCTGGATAGGAATGCTATAGAGGAAGTCGCGAAGAAGATATAGATCAGGGAAGTACACGAAAATGATTTATGAACCCGGTACGAGCTAATTAACTTTTTATGGGATAGAGTTGCTCTTGACTTGACTTAGGTTCAGGCGAGAGATGCAACGATGTGACAGACACCTTGTCGATTTGTTTAGATGAATCTGAACCTCAGTCCACCACCAGGCCACGACCACAGGCAGCGCTAAAAATGCTTTTATTTGGATTTTGACGCTCTGCTATGAGCTTGATTTTAAGTTGTAATATCTTCCACTTCCATAAACTTCATGTAATCAACCAATTAATCCCCCATACGCAATGTACCGCAAGGCTGTCTAATAGGACCACTGCTTCTAATAACGTGCGGTAGATGGTCGCACGCATTGCTGAAATCCAGAACGCATCAATGGCATGTTGACAATGCCGCCGGTACAGGCGATAGAATCGAACAGATTTTTGTATGGGCAGTGAACCGGGAATCGCATGTTTGGATAATGTTATGTTGATAAATGATAGAAGAAAATAATGCTGGCTTTAAAAATACTCTCCGTATTGATTAAAAAAAATTACATTTTAATACCCCTTATCACAATAGCAGATATTTCAGTGTTTTTTTTTTTGCGTTTCTTGTTTTCTTTAAAGACTTCATCTTGGTAGTCTTATAGTGTAGGCTTTCCTGTAAGTTTACTATTCTGTACTACCTGTATCTACATAGGTACTTTGATCCACATCCTCTCTTGGGGCCTTCTTAAAATACGCTAATAGATGATTTTAAGTAATCTCTTAGTATTTCTCTATGTAGCAATGAATCATCACAGTCAGCTGAGCAAGTAGTCTTTATGAGTTTCATTCATCATCACGATGCTCGAGATCTTTATTATTTAGCAATTGGACTAGCCAGATAGTTATGACGTGTAATTACTGTGTAATTGTATAATATTAATACAATTAAGTAAATGTACGACAACTTTCGCACTCATCCAAATCCGTTTTGTACGGAATTTTCACGGACAGGATTCGGATACGAATCGTATTTGGAGCAGTGAGCAAGATGGCGTCAAACAGTTTTTGGGTCGGTGCATGTGTAGGAATGCTTCTAGGTTCTAGTTAAGATCAAGTTAGAGTCAAGAGCAAACACGAAGAGAATACGTAAATGGTACAATTCTCTCTTTTTCCTCTCTATATTTTCCCCCTAATACTATTTTTCCTTTATGACACATGTGAGTAATCAGCGTATATTTTAGCTGCATATCAACTGCAGATATGCGCCGATGCGCAAGTGAGCCGCTGACCGGGGTTGCGTGTGGAGGAACGCAACAGGCACATTTTATTGCCAACGTTCGGTTTTACGTAATTTCTTTCATAGTTTTAAACTAGATCTTTGATTTCTGATCTGGAATTTAGAATTTCTGGACGAGGTGCTAAATATTTGGGTATTTGTGTTCATTATGATGTTGTCGCAGTAAGGTAAATTTTCTGTTAAAGATATTTTCGATGTTCATCTTCAGAATCTTCGATAATTCAATGTTTATCTTAGGATTTTTAATACGTTGATGCTCTGCCTACCCCGTAAGAGGTACAGGTTTGACTGTATGATGTCTAATTTGACCACAAGGTTTACCATCTAGAACGAAACCAAAAACGTACTAATGCTCAAATTAGGTTTCAAATTGCTTCTCAAACTAGTTAGGTCTAGAAAATTGGTTGGATCTGGTTAGACGTCCTAAGTGTATTTGCGGCCTAGATCGCTAGGAATGGACTAAGGCAGTGGTACCGAACATTTGATTTTATATATAATTCCTTATTGCATAAATAGAGGTTCAATTTTACAAAATATTTATTGCATAAATAGAGGTTCAATTTTACAATTTTAAAAAAATACTTATGCATTGCAGCCATTAAAAGTAGTGTGCCATGCACAATTTAAGCCTTTCCTCAATTTGGGAGTTTATCAGGAGCAAAAGTTGTTGTTTTATTTTTAAGCATTGACAAGGAATGATGTTGCTGCCCATTCCCTGGATTTTCGTCGGTCCTTTTCTGGCAATAGCGCATAGCCTTAAACTGGTGGAGGCCCAAGTCCAGCAATGGTTAGTTGTAGCTGGAATATAAAAACTCAATCTACCATAACAATGGTGACGAATGTATGTTTTAAAATAACACATGTCGGTTTAGTAACCATGCCATTAGCCTATTCAACGATCAATAACCATAACTTGACCACATCTGCCTGCAATCGGCCGGCGTGCAGTTGTATTGCAACACAATAGTCAGTTTGCAAGAGCGGACGGACAGACGGACGGACGGACCTTTGTCCGTTTGCTAATTGGTTTCTGAAAGCTCTGGGCTCGACTGGCCAGTGCCATCGGTGTTTACAATTACAAGTACCTAGTAGGTTAGTACTGATGCAAGTACTTGTAGTGAGTATTCACTTCTGATTCAATTCAACGTTACTCTTTGGAGTTTGTCGCGTTATATAGTACCATACTGAACTTAATATAACACAGACCCGCTTTTTAGGCTCTTTCTACTTAACTTACTCATAAAAGACTATAAAAAGTTCAAAGTCCTCATCAAAGGTTCTTTTCTAAGGTAATTTATTTATTTTAGATTAAAATAATTAAGGTAGAAAACGGAACTTAATATATATTGTAAATACTGCTTAATTTAGTTTTTAATTTGTTCCCATCAAAGTAATCATCATGTTTTCGCCGTGATTGAGCACCTCTATGGCGGCGTACCTAATATTTTATATCTTTTCCGTTTCTGTAGACAAAACTATAATTAATAAATAACTTAGAGCCATAATTGACTTCAATGTAATGTACTCCATCCAACCTCTCATCTAACAACAGTGTAGAGAAAGCAAGCAAACATAGTGTCGTCACCCGACCCCGCTTCCTATCTGCACAATGTTCTGAAACCCGACACTTGATGCGACAAACACACGAACAATCTCACTTTGTATTAGTGGTTGTTATTGCGCTTCCTCATCTTGGGCAAAGCAATCCACTTGATTGACAACAAGCTGCATAAAGTGCAAAAAAATAGCTGACAGTATTTTTAGGGCTGGCCATGAAACTGAACAACCTTCCCCAAGGAACACAGGTCGTAGAGTATGAAAAAAATTACAGAGAGACCTTTGTTACATACATACATACATAAAATCACGCCTTTATCCCTAATGGAGCAGGCAGAGCAAATACCACTTAAACAAATACTGTTTCGCCACTTCTGACAACTTTTGAGGGTTATTATAGATGACTAAAGTATCGCTATAATGACAGGTTGTCAGCCCATCGCCTACATTGCAATACACTAAAACCCTCGAATCCCTTAGGTGGTTTTTACAGCATGACCGGGAGGAGATGCAGCTGGTACATTCTATGTTTTTCTATCACTCCCGGTCCAGCATCTTGTGCGAAAGGGCTTCAAAATCTGACCCACCAGTTTTGAGAAACATAACGTATGATTTATCTGTAATTGTCGGGTCAGATGTTGATGCGCCTTCATTAATACAACAACAGTGTCGCTATTGGTTCATAAACCACTTTCGTTCACTCTCCTTTGAACACGATAGATGTTTACATAGATACTCAACATCATCATCTTTACAAGGCTAATTTAAATTAAAAACAAATTGAATCATTTAATGAATAAATATTAAATCAAAATCACAAGTATCCTGAATACTTATCTACTAAATCACTATAATATCCGTTCTAGATCTTATATCCATTAAAATAATTTACCATCTGTCCATGTGTCACGTATTGCCCTACCAAGGACTCAAACCCGGACCGTAGTACCTACTTTCCACTGCCTAGGAGGTATTTACCTACCAAGCCGTCTAGGTTATTATCTAGTCGTGGTGACTACCTGTTGCCTGAAGGTTTAGTTCAGTCTAGATTAAATCTAATACCTAGGTATAAAAGTAAATTGTATATCTAAGTGCAGTTAAATAAACCGCTCTATTTTAATTATATTATTTTTAATAGCTAGGCAGTCGATGGTGTAGCACTTTGATACATGACATGAGAAATTATCTGTGAAAAGTTGAAGTATACATATTCATTGTAGGTACGCAAGTAACATGGCAATAACAAGAGTACAAGAATGACAAACACAACAGGTACAGCTTCTTCTTCTGCTTGACGTGAGGGTATCGATATTAATCGACCCGAAGAACCCTGGTGTCAGGGATATTAAACTGCCTAATAGCATAGCCTATTTCTACACAGAAATTTTTCCATTTGACCTCCTCTCGTATAGTAAGCGAGACTTTTACAAGAGATGCAGCTAACGCGTGCAATAAAGCATATCTATGACTAAGAATTTAAAAAGTACTATTACAATTTGACAGACTGTTTAGGAATAATCATCTATTATGAATCAATATGGCGTCGGCCGTCGGGCAATCTCGGCTAAATCTGTGACAATCCTACATTTTTTAGCTGATGTCACACCAATAGCTTCAATTTGTATGAAAACGTCCGGTATTCATATGCTATCATAGATGACATAAAGTAGGGTACCTACCTATTTGATACAATTTTACGCATAAAACATTTCTAGCCCTACAGGATGTGGTTATAAGCCACCGAGCAATGAGTTGATCTAGTGTTGTATAATAACAGGTTGGAGTGGTAACAGTTACGCCCGTTCCCATGATATTAAAACTACTTGCCCTTTACCGGGTAACACGTAATGATAATCATTTATTTTTCCGTTGGTTATTAGCTGCCACTTTTGTGCTACACATATTATAGTTTAGGTACATAATTTTTTCTAAAGGAAAAATAAATCATTTCCATATCAATCAGAACCATAATGGGTACGTTTGCGCCAGGAATGACACAAAGCGGTGTGATTGCCTGATGTTATTGTTTGTTTGTTTATTTATTTATTTATGTTTGACCACTGTGTTTGACATGATTTTGAATTCAATAAATTTCGATTGTTATTAGAACCTTTAAACTAGGGAACAATAAAGATTTGTTGGTGTTAAACTGGTATTGATCCGTATGCAATGCACACAAAAGCAATAAATCTTGATTAAAATGGCCACCTGTCATTTGTATATCCTGAAATAACAGAAAGGGACTTGTTGAATGTGTCCTTTTATCATTACTTAAACTCTCCCTAAACTATGGCACCTTGGCACGTAATAAAATAAACACCATGCAATGCAGGTATTTTAATTTATAATTAAAATAAGCTCTGCCTACCCCGTAAGGGATAAAGACATGATTATGTGAATCTGAAGAAAATATCCTCTCTAACGAATGGAAAGGTGGCAATGGTGCCGATTCTGTTGCAGACCCAACTTAACTTATTTTAGTTTAGTTCTGTCACTTTCTAAAATTGGAATAGAATAGAGACAGCGACACAACAGCTGATTATAATCCTGCCAAAGTGACGTTGCATGCCTAAAATAAGACGGCATGTGAGATGATTTAAAGCAATATACGTCACTTTGACAGGATTATAATCAGCTGGTGTGTCGCTGTTTCAATTTTATTCAAATTTTAGAAAGTGACAGTGACAGTTCTAAACTAAAATAAGTTAGGTTGAGTCTGCAACAGAATCGGCACCAATGTTAATAGTTTACGCACTAAACGATAGTAAAATACTCGTAATTCCTATCCTACATTCATGCAATTAACTATTTGATTATCAGTTTAATAGCGCAGATTTACCGATAATGTGAGTGAAAGTCTGCATTAATTTAGTACTAAATCAATTAAAGCTACTTGTGATATGAAACTGAGCTTTTCAGGGTAACATAATATAGAAATTGTACAAATTTATTATTTTAGTAACGTTTCCGTCTACAGAGCGTTTTGGTCATTCGACAATTTGCTCATCAAAGAGATTAAAGCTTTTTGTAACATTTTAACACATTTTGGTACATATGTTTCAGTATCACAACCCAATAAAAACTTGGCCCTTTACGAAATAACTACGTAATACCTGAGCCAACTCAAAAAGACGTATTTATACCAAATAATATACCTACTATGGCGAGTTGTGTTTTTCTGCATTATATATTTACAAAACAAACTATCTGAGTTCATAGCGGTTCGCAAAAAACACCTGGTGTTACTTCAATTTCAGTTCTTGTGTATCATTCTTCTCATCATACCTTGTTGATGTTATAGGTACTTTTATTCACTGCATTTGCTGTGTAGTAGAATGTAGAATATGAATATGTCGAAACCCTCCCATTGCCACCAGGTGCTATTTACTCTCCTAATCCCACTGACATTTGCCTCACATCCATCATCTCAACAGATGTAGATAGCATTGTGGCTGTCGTCATTAGTAAAGAACTACTGCGAAAATATTGTGTAAGCGCACCTTAGGATCATTCTGTAGGCCTACGCTTTAAATATTTAGCTCTCCGCCCGCGGTTTCACCCGCGTTAAATTAGTTTTCCCGTGGGAATTAAGTATTTTCCCGCTGTAAAAAGTAGCTTAAAACTTTCCTATTGAATTGCTCTATCTATTAAAAAACCGCATCAAAATCCGTTGCGTAGTTTTAAAGATTTAAGCATACAGACAGACAGACATGTATACTGACAGCGGGAAGCGACTTTGTTTTATACTATTTAGTGATGAGGTGGGTTCTTGGTCTACGGATGATTTTAAGGTTGTCAAAGTTCCGTTCGATCTCGCAAATGAAAATAAAGAAATATAAATATAATAAAAGGCTTGAAGAAAACAAGAAGTACTTGTGCGTAGATTAGTAAATTGCATCTCTGCCAAATAGGAGTAGGTAGGTAGACAATGCTTATAGGGCCATGGCACCATAGCACCATAATAAGTAATGTGGCGCCTACAGACTGTTTCAAGGCAGCTTGAATTATTAGCTTCAGTTCAGCAAACCGTTAAGTCTCTATTTGAAACGACAAGAACAACTAGCCTAGAGAACGACTATTATTTTGATTTAAAATTTATTAGTGCATTTTGTCACTTGATATTAAACTATAATAGCTGCCTTTATTACTTGAAAATTTAGGGCCCATAATGAAGCCCATAATCAACTGCGATTCTGAGTTGACATTTGATATAAAAATATCAATTTAGGAGATTAAATTACGTGATAGATCAAAATCATTCTTGATATCGTAGTCAATTAAGGATTTATTAATACAGATCTTAGTTGTCCAGATATTTTTTTAATACCCTTTGGTCGGAGGTCAAATACGACATATTGTAGGTATTGTATTTTTGGGACTAAACTGACCTTACTTTTTATGACCAAATGGAACTAACGTCAAATAAGTTCGACAAAAAGTACAAAATACCAAATACCTCTTCACAGAACTTTAAATAACTTACACTTTATGCGTCCACTTGTTTATGTAACCAAACGTGTTGTTTACCTGTAAAAAACACACTTATTAGTCCATTTTACAGTGATTAGCGATGCACTGACCGAGAATCGAACCCGCACCAAAGCTCGCTGAACCGTAGCGTGTAGTTGGTAATTTAACATGCTGTTGTGGGTATGTATGTGGTTTGATAATGACTAAGAATTGTGAAGGAACTTGAATGTATCTAGACCAAGAAAACACTAGTTTCTAGGCTAATTCGTATTTGAACAATGTTGTTAAGACAATGATGGTGGTGTTGTGATATGAAGCCGCTTGTTCTTGAACGACGAGCGATGATTTTAGCCAAAAAGTAAAAAAAAAAAACTATTTATTGCATTATGTTACAAAGAATAAAAACAGACCGAATAGACTAAGACATATTATTAATGTACACAAAGGCGGTTTTATTGCTGAGAGCGATTTCTAATAGACGACCTTTGTGTAGAGAAGATTTAAAATACGCAGAATAGTGTACTTATGGCTATTTTATATTTTTGGGTAATAATTGCATGAATTGGGCGGATTCTTTTAAAATTGTAATTTACTGTCAAATTCGAACCAAATTACTCAACACAAACCGATAAATCCATCAATGGTTAAGACGAACCAACCGCCGGCTTCTCAACCACATCCCGTGCGTCTAGCCAAGCGTGCTGATTCTTGCCCACAAGTAGAGCGTTGTAACCGTCTTTCACGCGAACACTAAGTACATCTTCTACACTATTTTCCACTTTACTGTCTTAAAAACAAGGACTAAATTTGTATGACACCTCAGGAAAGTAACGCACATAAAGTTGTGTCTAAGAAAATTCTCAATTTTAGTAACAAGGTTCAAACTTGGGATATAATGTGGGGATTTTGATGTGAAGGATTGTACTAAATGTGGTTTCCGTAAGTTGAAAAGAAAATTTCTGATTGCAGCTATAACAGGAAGTAGTGCAATAGAAGATATTATTTGGAAGAAAAATAACAGCTGAGCAATATTTTAATGCAATTTAGAGTTATGTACCTATATATTTTGGAATTTGGGCGCTAGTCCATTCGGTTACATTGTTCAAAATATCATTCATTTCAAATGAAAAAATCAAAGTCAATCTCAGATGTTAGTTTTGAGAAGCTAATTTTGAAAAAAATACTTACAGATTAATGTTAATCAATGGATAATGTAAAACAATTTAATTATCGATTTCACGTGTATAATATTTGTTATTGATTGAAACTAAAACCAGATTAAGTGGACCAATTTCATATTACGCCTCTCACTCGTAAAATATGAGCTTTATGCATAGTGAAAGTTTAATACAGGGACTTATGCTAAAACTGTGCAGTATGTAATAATTTTTTTTGTGTATTTATAACCTGTATAATACTTTGAAACTTAGAATAAGATACTGAATAAATTGGAGTGTAAATTTGTCACAGAATTTACAACTGAAATTAAATAGGATTGTGTGACGAAATGAAACTAATTATTATTATCTTTTCTACTTTGAAAATAGATTAACACACAAAAAATACAGTCATTTTGTCCTACGATTGTTATAAGATTTTTTTTACGGGTTAGGTACATTTATCTAGTGTTTAAGTATGTATCTCTTTTAGTAAGGATATGTGGCTAATAATTTCAATATTGTTTGGTATTTATTGTGAACGGTACAAACCCCACAGTAATTTTAATCGGCACGGAAGAAATTAAACCAACGTCATAACGCTTTCCTTATTAAGACTCTGCCGTAATCACTGTACCAGATTTTAGAATTCGATTTATGGTTGTAGGCAGTGTATTACGTTTGAGCTTTTATAAATGCAGAAATGTGGAAAGAAATGGTTTTATATTTTTCCTGGCTATAAGGAAAATAAGTGACTCTTTCAATACGATAAGAATTAACTGTGAAGAAGTTAATTACATACTACACATTTAAGCATGAAACACCAGATTAAATATTTGATAAAATAAACGATCTCAATAAAATGTTTAATTTGATATATTATTACTCATGATCCAATAACTAATTTGTTTTTTTTTCTTATTGTCAAAATATACGATTATTTCAAGGAGAAGTTAAAGATATTTTTGACTTAAGTATTCATCTATTGCATAAATAAGGCCCGTATTTATAATCAGCTCTCAAGAGTGACAGTGAGTTTGAGTTCGTATCAGAAATGTCATTCCAGTACAAAATTACCTGTCAAATCCGCACTCAATATTGCTCTCAATCTTGAGATCGCTTTATAAATACGAGCCTAAAACAACCATAAAATCGTAAAATGTAATTAGAACTATACGTGGAAAGTTGTCTCCAGTTTCCTTATAATATATGAGCAGGAAGCAAAAAATAAGAAATGCTTTTATAGAGTCAACATATGAGAACCAGTAGTGAAGTATAACTTACATGGTATAAGGGAAATGACAGGAAGAGTGGCCTGGCCTGGTTAGAACTGGATTATACTGGATTAAACTGGTGTGTATGACATATACATGACAGATAGTTTTACATAATTATAGGTGTTATGAAATTAGACAAGGTTCAGTGCCCGCGATAACAAACTTATTATGAAATGATAGTATAGTAAAGCAATAAATTGAAAATCTCAAAATATAAGTATGTATTGTGATTTTCAATTAGTTTACAACCTTCTATGAACCTAAAAATATTCAAATTCATCAATAGCGCAATAATGGTTTAAAATCTGTATCAAGCATAGATATTAGCACAGAGTAATAATAATACTAATGATATTCAAATAGGTACATGCACTATGGCCACACCCATTGCAAATATTATGTGATATGATTATGATATGACTTTAAGCTGAGCATTTTGCCTTTTATTCCCTTTCAGTATTATACCTTTTTTTTAGACTTTCGCGGTTGTTCATTACAATTAGATTATTATTTTGAACGGGTATCGTGACCATGGAGTTTGTAACAACTCCGAAATATCGAGGTAACAATATAATCGCGGTTATAATCCCGTTCAAAATAATAATCTTATAGTATTATACCTCTTAAGACTGGAAAACTGTTGACAAATCCTATCTTTTGAAAACTGACCCAGACAGAACTATAAACGAAACTATTAGATTAGTTATATAGAACTATTCTGTTCTGAGTTTAGTATTAGTGCTTCCACTCACTGATACTAATCTAGGTAATCTAGATCCAACGCAAACCAAAGAAGAAATAGATTCAACGAAAGCGCTTTTACCGGGAGGAAAGTGGTCTTTAATGTTTATCTAAATATGTATGTCTGTGTGTCTCTAATGCCTACCTTACACGACCAGTTTACGAAGACACCTGGTTACCTACATCGTTGATTAAAGACAGGTTTCTGTTGTCAGTGGTTGTAGTTGAAACTTGACCAGTGTCCGAAGACACCTAGTTTTGTATATTGTTGTATGAAGACAGGTTTCTGTTGTAAGTGGACGGGTAGAACCGGTTGAAGTGGATGTCTTCCGAAGGCCATACCATCTGTTATGGCTAAATCCTGTCGCTTTCATAGGATGTAACTTTATAGGGCGTCGAAATTGAAATTTGTTCATTGAATTATTTATTATTCTGGTCTGTGAGCATCAAAAAACTAAGAATATGCATACTTTTCACATAATTATCGAAAAATTGAATTAAATAGTTGAATCAAGAATGAGCATTTTATAGTTTGATATCTCGATTTGGTTCAATTTTCTTGATCGTCTCATTTATTTTTACTTGAATCGATTTTGGTGTATCATTTACTGTTTAAATAACTTTCTTATTATGAGATAAATAAAACATTACTGGATCAATGAATATTTCGTAGTACGTAAATATGTATTATTTTTTTATATCATGATGCAAGATAAAAATATCATTGATATTTTAAGATTTATTATCCTTCCAAATAAGGAGCCGTGTCTTTTTTTCACATTACATAACGCACGAAAGAGCCAGTCAATGGGGGAAAGTAGACATTTTTCAACTTGGTGATGAAATATCGGTGAAGTCATAATATTGTAAAACGTAGTGAAGAAAGAATTCTCAACGAAGAAAAGAAAAGTGTGACGAAATGGCACTCTGGTGATGAATGAACATTAAGTGTTATTATTATGAAAATGTTTACTTTGCCAAAATGACGCTAACTATGACCCAAACACAAGCCATTAAAATTTCTACTCAACTATTTTGATTAAATTAAGTATAGAACAGAATCATAAAAGTAAAGTTTAGCTTTATATTATATTACTAATAATTTATTATCTTTATTCTATAAAATAACACACAGTCGTGTCGTGAGTAGCCCCAATTTCATACCAAAGTTCAAAACTGAAACTAATCTTTATTGCATCACACAACACAACTAAGTAAATGAATTATAATATAACATACATGACATAACACCATTTTACCGTACTTAAAACTAACGACCTCTAAAAGTCAAGTTCATAGTCAAAAAGCCGACAAACAAAATGCATTTAAAAGAGACCGTGTAATGACCGGCGTATACAGAGCTTAGACACATCCATCATAATGTCAAAAGGTCATTCACATTAGAAATGAGTTTTTGTATGAACCAATGTTGTAATGTTACGACAAGCGAAGTCTGATGATGAGTAGACATTTTCATCAAAAGTCTCTGGTTCAATATTATAAATTACTAATAGAGATAGAGACCATCATATTTTGAAGTATCTAAAAGAAAATAAGGTTATTCTATATTAATATAACTTATTAAACAATCAAGATACACAGGCAGGTCATCCTACGTATTGTTCATTTCATTCCTATAACGTCACAAACTCAACAAAATTTTAACCGATCTGTACAATACTAATAATCCCTAAGACCTTGCCACCTGTCGTGCGATTTTTAAGGACAACCGGTGAATGACTAACACCAGTAACGGACATTTATAACTGGGCCAGTAATAGACATGGTTACTGCCCTTTATCTTGAGATTATGTTCTGACGATAGTATCGATTCGTATGCGCACAAAATCACAAAATCTTGACTAAAATGATCAGGTGACCAGACAGTTGTCATTGCTATCCATTTGTGTACGGCACAAATTTTCACTAAAATTATTACCGTCCCTCTCTATTCTCTCATGATAGAAAATGACAGGTATAGACTTATATTAGTTAAGTTGTGATTTTTGCAACTACGAATTGCTACCATTGTCTATCCTGAGAGAACAGAAAGGGACGCCAACAATTTTGGTTAAGATTTAGTTAAGTCATGCTCTCCACGAATCGATATCAATAGGTCACGATTACTATATCAGAGCGTATTTATAGTAAAACGTAAACAATAAAGTTAGCGATTTACTTTGGTTTTTGTAATTTATAATAGTCAATTTTGCCTTGGAATTTTAGATTGCTTGATAATTATCGAACTAGACAATATTTTTCAAAATAATAACCTTAAATTTTGCTGTCATACAAGAATTTGAAGTTACGCCTTATGCCTTATAGTATTATGCCTTATAGTTATAGGATAAGACACGTACAGAAGGAAGCGGCTGGTACATTCTATTTTTTCTCACTTCCAGTCTACCATGGAACAATACAAACACACTGCACACTCTGTAAACCGGATCTTTCTGACCAAGACGTTATTTAAGATATCCATCTAATCAGAACGCATCTTTTGACTTAACTGACTTCATTCTACCAATTTCAAGTGGTATGACAACGGAACTTTCCAAAAATTGACAAAAAAAAGTGAAAAGTCCCAACATTGCGTCAGACCAGAGTCTCCATAATACATGATTATTTGGTTATGGTATGTCGCAGCTGTCAGACCAGTTCGGCGTTTCGGCGAAAGTGAAAACGACCGCGCCTTGAAAAGTGAGGTTTATTTACTGACCGCAACATCCATTCATAATGTAAAGAAATTTCTGAATAATGTTGCAGAGAAAATAATGGTCTTGACCTTTGAATGCATAATTTTTTTGCAAATAAAATTGGGATAGAGTTCTTTTACTATATCACCCATAACTGACTACAGTATAGCATGAGCCTTTGTCGTACTCTACAATTAAATTTTCAAAATTCAATCAATATGACATAATGTATGATGATCTTAGGATGATGATGATGCCATTTTTTCCCCAGATAAATTATGTTTTGATGTTCATTTTCATTGACTAAGCAGCCCCTTTCTGTTTTCGGTGCACCGTTACTTAACTTAACCTTTAGTGGAATTGATTATAATAATATAATAATATGTATTTATTGAAAAATACACAAAATTAAACAGTTTGCAATGGCTCCTACACTAAGCACAAGAATACTTACATAAAAACCTAATCCAAATGTAACTACAAAAAAATCAAATAAATTATCTGTGTGACGAATTGCACCAACTTATTATTTATGACCAAATGGCACTAATCTAATTATTAACATTTATTTGCATAACATTCATTCATTTGATGGTGACAAATATAAAATGTATCCATAGCATCGCTAAAACCAAACTTTCCATAATTTCTAGCCTAATTATTTGTAATCCTATTGGAGAAGAAAGTGAGTTTGACAAAGTTTCGTTAGCAACAAGAAGCATGAAAACAATATAGAAAGCCGAGGGCCCATATGGTTCTAGACCATACAGTACCATGGGGGTATTAGAGCGCAACCATGATGGGTGAAAATAAGTTATCGAATTTGTTATGGGTATAAGTTTTCTGTTTAAACATTAATTGGAAGAACTCTGTCTTTCAAATCACTAGGTTAGGTTTTGGATGAAAAGTGATCATTTGAGAAAATGTACAACACTATAATCCCTAAAATAATGAAAACTAAGCAATGGGTTGGATTGTTATAAATTAATAATAAACAATTAATTGAACAAAAGTGTGATGTGACCATTTTGCACTTCCGTTCCGTAACGAAACTGACTGTTCCAAAACGCACACTCAAATAACTTTACCTAAGAATGCTGAATGTTTATTTGTGCTAACCTTTACCTCACTTCTCATGTCATAATATTGAACTCCGTTACGCACATACCTTACTATTGAATACAAAGTACAATACTGTAATTAATTATGATTACAAAAAATCTCGAAGGTCAATAAAAGTGTCAATGTACTTGCAAAAATTCCTTTTCACTACATCCGCCGGAACTTATAAAAGAATTCCAATATCACCAAACGGACGGTATTATGCGAAGTCATTTTGTATTAATTTAAATAATTAAACCATAAAAATTGGATGACGGTATAGAACAAACAGCTGATTCGGATGAAACTAATGTTTTGCATAAATTTTTGCTGTGGATTATGGATTTAGAAAAGCGTGAGAAAGGTTTCGTTTATTGATTGAATAAAGAAATGTATTTTATGTCTAATATTATCCGGACAGTGAACTTATGACCCCTACAGGCTCTATAATAGTACATTACTTTAGAAGCCAAAAATAAAGCAATGTATGGTCGAGTAAATTTGGAAGACCGAGACGCAGTCGAGGCCTTCCAATGTAAACGAGACCATACATTGCTATTTTGGCTGAGATTAGTACAGTACTTTTCTCTTATTTGCTAAGAAACAATATCAATAAACTTAAAAATAAACATTAAACTTGCAATTCTTCCATAATATTGTAAAATTCAAAATTAGAATGGCGCCTATGACATGCGCACATTCCATTCATTCATTCATTCTATTTTTTTTTAATTTGCGCATTCAGCCTTTAAAAAATTTATAACGTGAACTTAAAAACACCTAATCCATACTAGTGTGTACTTTAAAGACCTCATGCAGAGGTCGTTAATGGTCATTAATGTCGTTTGGAGAAATTGCTGGCCGCTACGAACTTGAGGATCGAAAAGAGTGAATGTACTGCTTCTTTTTTTTAAATAATGAAGCTATTCCCTAGCAAATGGGAGAAAACTATTATTACTGTGGCCAATTCTTTAACTAGGTAGATTTTTTACGTCGCCGTGGGTAGCCGATATATAGAGATAACGCGGTCTAATAAAATGCCTGAAGTTTTTTAAATGTGTTTCCCGCGCACTAAAAAGTGGAATAATAATAATAAAATATGTAACCAGAATGCCTATGCCACCTGTATTTTTTAAATAACAAACATTTATTTGTTTTTATTAGTAAATAGTATAATATTTGTGCAAATTTAATAATTGAAATCGGGACTGGAAGTGTAGATTATCGATTTCGAATTCGGATTCGTACGTCAGGGGCAAGGTCAAAGTTGAAGCGTAGAAATTGAAACGTTGAAAGTGAGAGCAGTGACCCCAGAGAATTAATGAAATTTATATTATCATACTTATTGATATGTGGGAAAGATGGTTGTATTCCCTTTAAGACACTGGCACATTTTAAATATAGTATAACTAAAGCACTTCTTTAGTTTTTTAAAAGATTAGACTGTTCTCATGCGAATAAAAAGTGGTCCTTTAAGATAGCTGATGTTCTAAACAATCTCTTGGCTATGTAAAAAATAAAACAAATACTCGTATCTTAAATAATGCATTGTTTTCTTTTTTTAAGCTACGAGTAGGTAAATAAAGAGAAAAAATTAGATAACAAATCATTCTTAATGCGTATAGAAAAGAGAACGGTTTCAACAAAAAAGCCTTTGAAGTCAGAGTAAAATTATAAAAGTAATTGTAAATGTCGGGCTCTTGTTTGATTTTTTTTTTAATAATATGGATGACATGACATCACTTAAATCACATGATTTTCTGTAGATAAGTCTCGCTTACACTTCATTTATTGCAGTCAATAAAATGCCAATAAAAGTGAAAATCGGAAGGTCAGGAGCATATTATTCTATCAATTGTAAGTAAAATGAAGTGAAAACAGTTTCAATGCATTAATGTTTCAAGCGAGTTTCAATTGTGTGTGGTTTTTGTGGTTCGTGGTTCCTTCTTGTTGTATTCTTCTCTTGGGATTGACGAAAGTTAAAACTAAAAGCAATAGTTTTGAAGAGAGAAGCCTAAGTTATTCTGGAAAATGAATTCTAAATATGGAAAATTTTGTTACTTCCCAAGAGTGCTTTTTTGCTTGGTGACAGAAATGGCGAATAACTGGTTCCCCATATCAATGATTTTAGAAGTCATTGGCAGGGAGCGCTAGCTCCCAACGCCATTTACTGTTCTGTGCCCCAGATAAACATTAAAAAAAAACATATATAGTTAGTTACTTTAACCACGATACCTATCTCCTTTTGATACTTATTTAAAATCTATTTAAAAGTAAAAGTAAGTTCAGATACTAACCGATACAATTAATATCTCTAGTTTCTCCGAGGAAACCATTAATATAACAAATTGATTGGTTTAGTTCAGATCGAAACACTGTTGAAAGGTCAAGAGCGGAATGCTGCTTGTTTTTTATTTGTTTATTTGTGTAGTCTGTTTGGTTGCAGTGTTCCTTCCGTTCACATACAGAAAGTCATGTTTATAACCCTAGCGGTGTTCGCGGAGCATCAAAGACATAGTTCGCGCCAACTTTGACAATTTGAAAGGTAACGTGTATTTTCCAACTTAGACACTGGCGGAATTGTCCTCAGTTGACAGAAGCCATTTTATAAAAAAATTGAATTGTATTGATTTCAGCGATTGGTTGTAAATTCATCGCCTACTTTGCAAAATTATCCAATGCAAGGTTTAGGTCCCTATGCTGGCTTTTATAGTGTTCCCGGGCAAAAAGCTAGCGCAATTTTTGTATAGTTTTCGTCGTGGACTTACTAAATAAAAAAACCACACACCTATATATATACTAACCTTATCATAATAATTATATTCTATCTATTACCACTATCACATCAAAAGGTAATACTCATTTAATTAACCGTGCAACTCCTAACCTTAAGATTGTATTTTTATGTGCGATAGAAAGTAACAGTGCTAGTAATAGTGCGTGACCCTTATAGCATCGAGACTAATGTTGTTACTATTTAACGTCCTGTTTATCAAATAAATTCATTTGCTACGATCGAGGAGAAAAGGTTTGTTAGTAACTTATTGTTGTGAAGTGAAATGTTTGTAATTAATGACAATAGTAACTTATATATACATTGTAATATAGTTAAGATGACATACATTTTAGAGATGAAACGGATAGCTGTTTGGCCGGATACCGGATATCCGGCCTACTGTCTACTGTTAGGCCGAATGTATTACATTTACTATTATATGTTATGAAAATGAGCAATTAGGCTTTTTGACACCTTGCTAGCCAGGGTCAGGTTAGGTCGTCTATCGAAGCTATTAATTTTTTTGACGTGACAACGTCTAATAAATCGATTGCACGAAAAAGGACGATGTAACGTTACGTGGCTTGTCCCGTTACGCTCGAGCTGATGCCATACAAAATAGTGATAATTCAATTAAAAAAAAAAAAAAAACAAAAGTATCATAATAGTAAAAAAGTAATCATTTCATCAATGTTTTGTTATGTTAAACTTGCAAACAAACATATTTTTTTTTTTTTTTTTTCACTAGTGAGATTAATTTTTCTCTTTAAAAAGAGAATTTTTCAATTATTTGCGTGACAAATAATTAATGTATTTGATTTTGTGTGACCAATAAAAATAAATAAATTATGCGTGACGAAATAGGTAGCACCAAACAAATTATGACCAACTAAAACTAATTCAATCAGTACTTAAATCGGTTTTTAACAAGAGCTTTTAAAGTAATTTTCACTTCAATCCTACATCACTTTCACTCTCATTTAGTTCGGACCGGAGATGTGTGCACAACCGGTCGCTTTCTCCTTTGACCATTCATTCATTCGTTCACCGGTCAGCGAGTCCCGGTCATTCACCGGTCATTTCGGTCAATGTTCGTAACTAAATGATTATCTTTTTATTATAATTTTGTTAGACTCGATTGTGTAAGGTTACAGTACAAATAAAGAGCAGTATAAGGTCTTCAAACCAAAGTCTTATGCCACCACCGGTTTTCAAAGCGAATAGGAAAATAATAATGCAAATGAACCTCTTATCTATAAAAAAAATGGCGATGCGAGGGTTCATCGGGTCGTGTCACTCGACTATTCACTTGAAAGATGAAGAAGTAGGCCAATTAAACTAGTTTGTATAAATAGATGTTACTGATCTTTGCTTAAACTGTGGTACCTGCAGTATTCGGTCACGTCGATAGGTACCTGTTAGTAAGAGAAAAGAATCGTGACAAAGAAAGATCAAAACAAATGCCGATCACGTAATAAGATCATGAGATTAAATTATGTGATATTGTAGTCTATTATTTATTTGACGGCTCAAAAATGAGCTCACACGATAATGTGAAATTTTAATATTTTCTTGCTATGGTGAAAATATCAGCCTATTTTTTGCAGTTTTGGTATAAGGGTTCAGATAGCAGTTTGAAGTTGCTTAAGAGCGCTCGTAGAGATCAATAGATTTAGAAGTTACTTAAAGTGGGACAACTCATCGCGTAACTTTGAAATGCAATTTTTTTTTTCTTTTGTTGTACTAGTACAGTATTTTGTAGTAATTTTTTAATGTTCCCAGTCCAGCATTGTACTTGACCTAACTACTGCAACTCTTATTTTCTCGACTGTACCTTAAGCTTCACAAAATTCCTCACATATTTGCAACCTCTTTCACTACCAATAGACTATCATTGTTTAGTACTGACCTACTAACAACTAATGGACCGACGTCCGCAGAGAAACCAACATCCACAGGTTTCTAACCAAACCCATTACAATTTTACATGCTGCAAAATAGAGTAAAGAAGTGTATGATGAGTTTTTACGCTGTGTCATTTAGATCGTTAGTCTACTCGTAGTGTGGGTGATGTATAGGGTGTAAAAACAGTACTGCGTTCCTTTAAAACAAAAAACTTTCCCAAAGCACTAAAATATTTCGCACAAAACATAAAGAAGAATGTGGTTTAAAGGAACGCAGTACTTTTTTCGCTGTGGTAGTCCGAATTAGATCTTGCTATTTTTACATATTTTCGAGTCAAACTAATTTGAATACAATTTATACCATCTCTGGCAAAATTTAGCCATTGCTGAGTACAAATTCCTAGGTCTCTTTTTCTTTACCTAAACGCACAATAGTATTTTTTAAAACTTCAGATTTAGAACCTTACAAAGCCTAAAATTGGAAAAGCCACTCAGAATTATTAGGAAAATACTAGAGTATTTAAGGCACAAAGTTTAGGTAACTTCACGGACCTAAACTTAAATATTCTTATATTTATTCTAAGTGCCCGGTTCGGTAAATAATGGTAACTTGCTCCAAGAACTTAAATGACTTTTTGTGACAAATATGTAAGATGATTCATTATAATCAGCCACAATAGTCCACTGCTGGACATAGGCCTCCCCATTGGGGGTGTATGCCATACTCACCAGGCTTGGCAGGCGGGTTGGTGAGCGCAGTAGAAGTTTTCCATTCACAGGGAACGCTGCTGCCCATTCCCTGAATTTATCTATATCCCTGGCAGGAAGTATTATTTTAAAATTAAATAGGACCTTACATGGATGCCTCTTTTCCGGACATCTGCTTGCTAACGAGGCTGATATGTAAAATGAATCCAACAAAAATTAAACGGGTTTTAGTTTCAAAGGCGAGCATATCTCTACAAAGAGATCTCGTCCAGCCAACCCATTATGTTGTGCGAGAATTTCAAACTTCTTTGTACTACATTTCAATTTTATGCACGTTGTATGTATCTTCTTAAAAATAATTGCACCGAATTAAATACGAGTACCTATTAAAGGCCTCTTAAGCAATTTCAAACAAAACCTCCATGACGAAAACTGCAATTAAACCTACAACTAACAACGCCTCTCTGACATACATATTATTCATACAAATCCATGTGTGTGTATGGAACGCTACTGCCATATATTCGCCAAGTTGCAAGGCTAGCGTGGTTACCACCTACGCAATGTGAAGCCTGATTTGACTCTGTGCTATATGGTTTCTGTCGGTACTAAATTGTAGATTGATTTTGGATGGCACAGAAAGACACTTTTAACATTATTTCCGCTCGTTGTATTTCTAGACTTTGAGGGAATAATAGTGCCTTTGAGCTCACAACTAGCCTAGACTAGAATCGACAGCATTTATTCAGTGAAAATTAGCTTAAAATTCGTTGATCATAGGCTTAGGAGTTTTACAGTAGGTATTTCCCACAGCATTTGAAATGAAGAAGCACTGCAAAGTTATCATTATCAAAGATGCTCCATCCCACCAACGACTGTACTTTACAAGTTATCATTATCAAAGATGCTCCATCCCACCAACGACTGTACTTTACAAGTTATCATTATCAAAGATGCTCCATCCCACCAACGACTGTACTTTACAAGTTATCATTATCAAAGATGCTCCATCCCACCAACGACTGTACTTTACAAGTTATCATTATCAAAGATGCTCCATCCCACCAACGACTGTACTTTACAAGTTATCATTATCAAAGATGCTCCATCCCACCAACGACTGTACTTTACAAGTTCAGATAAAAGCTAAAAAGACACGCATATCGCACAATGATTCTGTAACTGACTGTAATTTCGATCGCATCTGAGATTGTCCATTTAACAGAGACACCTTGCTCCTTACGTAAATGTTTTGCCAAATAGATCTTTCTAATGTGGTTGTGTCTGTATCGTATGGTAGGTTAAGATCTGATTGTCTTTAAATGCTTCTGTTGAAAACTTAGGTTAAGCAAGCTTCTCTCAGTTTAGTTTAGGTAATGGTTAAAGATGTATGTATGTGAATTAGAGCGTTTTTGTGTTTCGAAAGGGATGTTTTGGTCGCTGGTTAAGGTAGGTTACTGTTCGAGAAAAGTAATATTAAAAGTTACAACCTCCTATCATTGCCCTTATTTGCAACTTAACTGTCACACGTGGCTAAAACGCCCTATTATGAAGTCGTTGACGCTCTGTCTTCCCCATGAGGGACATAATATACAAGCATGAGCTATTTGTATGTCTTATTACAATGCATTAAAAGGGAGTTTATCCCCAGACTGTAGAGCCTATATTTTCAGTTACAGAGATATTTCCTTCCAAGACCATTTTTTGTAACTCTCTCCTGAGGGTTTCATAAAGAACTAGGTACTAATCTTCAGAAAGAGCATAAATGTGTTGTATAGGGACGAAAATGCGTAGGTGATGTCAACGGTTACCACGCAACATTACTTTTGGTATTTTTCCTAATAAGGCACAAAGACATGACACAAAGTGGACAAGTAACAAAGAGTAAGTTTACGAAGCTAGTTTGGTGAAATCCACTGATTCACAGGATCGGCCTAGAAGCAACCGGTTGGACTAGCAGACCAGTATTTCACAACTTCATTGCAAGTTCTACAACTATACCTAACTAAGAGCATTTGGAACTGTATGTTCTTGCACAACTTGCGCTAAAAACATATATAGAAACATATTTTGTAAAGTTGTTCAGTTTTATGGGTACAATCAGCTTCAGAAAGATTACCCTATTTCACTATGCCCTAGTAGACATTCCGGTAAATGGACCTTCCGTGCCTGAGGGTATCAGCGTTTCCAGTTTCTACTTCCAAAGATATCAAGACCATATTTTTTTTATAGGGAAAACGTTCTTACCTAACTTTGGTTATCGTTTTACCTAGTCCATAAATAAAGCAGGATTGACTATAGAGTCATAGATATAGATCTGAGTTAATATTACGTGTACACTTCTACAGGTAATACTAAAGCAAGATCTTGTCGAGTTTGGTCACAGTTCTACATATTTGGGGTTGTCCCAAACCTGTCTAACTACAGCCATAATCGGACAGTAATGCTCCTCAATATGACGAAATATTGTACAAAAATGTGGTTATTAAGTAGGTGACTACTAACTACTAGTTAGGTAGGGTTATGTGAATTATGAGGTGCGAAGGAATCGCAATTGGTCATAGTTATTGAACATATAGTACTTTGTCAAGAATTCGGTGTTTTTTTCGGAGTTTCAGTCAAAAGTAAACACATTTTCTTTCATTTAAATGTTGTTTAGGTATAAAATTATTAAAATGTGCACTATGATAAAATAAAAGTAATTTTAGTGTACTTACCATGTAGAAATATAATATATTACGTATGTACTTAAGTTACTGCGTCGTGTTTTGTTTGCTTACCTAAAAAAAAAAATTACGTAATATTAGTTATTGTTTAAAGTTTAAAGAATGAAGTAGGTATCATGGAGACATAATAACCAAAGAAAGCCTGTACTATTTTAGAACAAAACATATAAAAATGTTTTTGCAAAGATTTAATAGTGATTGCCAAATATTAAGTTTTCAAGTAATTAAATAATGTAAAATGTTTTATTACACAAATTATCTTTTATTTAGGCCCGTATTTATAATCAGCACTCAAGAGTGACAGCGAGTTTGAGTTTGAATCAGAAATGTCATTTCAGTACAAAACGGCCTGTCAAATTCACGCTTAATATCGCTTTATAAATACGAGCCTTAAAGAAGCCAATATTCTTTGATTCTTCTTCTTCTTCTTCTTCTTCAACCCGTAGTCACCCAATGCTGAGTGTTTGATTATCTTTTGTTTTTCTGTGTGCAGTCGCAAGTGGGTGGTTGAAAGTCTACCTTCATTAACGTGTAGGTTTAGAAGTGTCTAATTAACTTGCATTTGTTTAATTGCATAATGTAATCTAATCATGTTAATGGTTGTTGACATTGATACCAATCAGCTGTTTAGAAGTAGGTGTATTTATAATACTTAATTAAAATCTTATTGTTATTTTTTTATTGTTAATGAGTTTCATTGATGCTAGTCTAGGTCAGGAGCGACAAAGACAGAGTCAACGATGAACCGAGTTCACCCAAAAGATGCCAGTTCACTCTAACTTTGAAGAGTTGAGGATTATATCCTATGCAATCAGAAACAGGCATAGGTAGAGGTTTTTTTTAGAAGCGCATTCAAGTTACTCTCTAGTTCGAAGACTTAGGTATTTAGGTTAAAGTTGAAAGAACAAACGCTACTAAACTTACAATAGGAGCTAAAGTTGGTAACAAATATTATCTTTTGAAATATGAATGACCCTATTGCCAAGTAAGTAACAATAAAAATATAGTTTATAATTATAATTATAACCTACAAAAGCAGTAATTTTCCACACGCTATTTTGGTCATACAAAAGACATCAACGCGTTCACGTTAAAAATTGCTTTCTTTAAATTAATTTTATTTTATGTTATAAATAAGCAACATATACCTACAATACGTACATACATAAAATTAGGACTTTGGCAGGTGTACTAAAGTTATTAATTAGTACTAATTTTACGAACCAAGAGACCGTAAGTAGGTACCTAACATATTTTTCTTTAAAAACCGTTTTATAGGTAAAAGTATAACAAAGTCCCATACACAATGGTAGGCGGTACCAGGAACACATGGTAACTCAAGAGGTTGTCATCTTGTAATTACCTTTATGCCGATAAAGAATAATGGGTCTATTATTACTTAGCTTTAGCACAAATTAGTCCAGATACATTTAGATTTAGATCTAGTGTGGTGTGGGTGAAGCGGTACTTATTAAGTTATGGCCGATTAACTTAAATGGTGGAACAAGTTACTTAGCGGATATACAAAATATATATTTAAGGAATTTATTTTATAGTTTATTACAGGATAGAGTCGAGAGACATCCATAAATAGGTACACCGACAAGAGTAATATATCTTAAATATAATGATGATGATGAGAGTCAAAATAGGTAGATTTATGTTGGTTAATGATATTTGGTATATGGAATGAATATCTGCATAGAAAGGCCTATGTCCAGCAGAGGATTGATGACTGAACAGACATACCAACTAATGATGATAATAATAATAAGAATAAGCAGGTTGAATAAATTTTTATCTAATTTAGTCGAAGGGTGAAATAATTAGTAGAAGGTGATCTTACAATTACAATGGATGTGTTCTATTGCGATATCTTCTCAAAAAGGAAGTACAATTACTCAAATCTCGAACCCTTCCTGCTATTCAAACTCTGCAATCACGTCCGAAAGACAAACTCAAACGATCGTATCTCTCTAAACAACAGCAGGTAGGTAGGTGTATGGTGTTGTAGTTATGTATAATGATTTAAATACAATGTGGGCCTTCGCAATTCTGTGTGCATAGTGGTTTGGCTGCAAGATTCGGCCATGGCATGCATTACTTTAGTGAGTTGTATGTCTAATAGATGTAATTATTCAGTGTTCATTGTGATTTCATTATCACCATCTGCCTGCTCTTATACCAATAATTTTTTTAAATTTTCTTTGAGTCGAAGTAAAAAGGTTTATCTTCTTTTCATTTCTATCAGTATACTTTTATTTATGTCCATCTTTCATCCTTCTGTATTCTACATTCAATTTTAGCACAGCTTTCGTCATACTTCCCTGTAAACTATTCAACAGACTTAAATTTATCATCATCAGAGTTAATCAGTGCTTTTCGTATTAGTTATATACCTATTCAGTTTTATGTTATTTCTACGCTAGCATTTAAAAGTCAACTAAGTATAATTTGAAAGAAAAGTATCATCAGCTGTACTCTTTATAATTAAGTATGATACAAATATATCACTGTACTATTTAACCTGTAGCACGTACCTATAATTAACACTGAATAATTAGTCTAACAAGCTAATCAACTCACTGAATATGTAACATTATTTAATTTAATCACTGAACCGTTAAAAAGACTGCTGCATATTCATTTATTTGTTTGGCCTTAAAGAGTTAGTTTGTGAAATATCCTACAGTTGGTTAACTTTATTGTTGGTATGACCAAAAACAGAAGCTGCATGATTAGGGCCTGGTTCCGTACCATCATTTATAAAAATGGCAAATAAAATCATATCTGTTGCCCGACTCGCACTTGGCGAGTTTTTAGTATTTGTTGTTATAGCGGCAAAAGAAATACATCATCTGTGAAAATATCAACTATCTAACTATGACGGTTCATGAGATACAGCCTGGTGACAGACAGACGGACGGACGGACAGCTAAGTCTCAGTAATAGGGTCCCGTTTTGACCCTTTGGGTACGGAACCCTAAAAACAGTGCTTGAAGATTCATAAAAAACGTATCCATTCACTCCCCTTCCACTCACTTCAATTTCCCTTTTATTTCACTTCTATTTTCCTTTCAGTCCCTTCCCTTAACATTTCATTGTACTAAGGCAGTGAATTTCTATACCTATGTATTTTTAATTATTAATGGTATTACAAAAAGCAAAATTACTGTCGATACAACCAGCATTTTATTTTTACTGTGGGAACTATCCCATTAGGCAAATCAACAAGCATCAAATAAGCAATGCAATTTGTTAGCAGAATGCGATGTTGTATGCAATTTCCTACAACTGCATATATAATAGGAAACGACCAACATAATCGGTTTGATGGGAAGCAGTAAGGAACAGTGGATTAGTAATGAACTAATAAATTGGTTTCCTTTCTCGATTGCATCAAATTGATTAATTAGTTCGGAGAATGTGTGGAAACCTTCTTCCTTATTCTAACTATTCTAATATTTATGTTATAATTACCTGTTGAAATTGCGAAAGTTATGTTTTTTAGTGGAGGTAAGGATCAGCATCAGTCTCTACAACGTAATTATGAAACATTTTACCGCTGTAATGAATATTTTATTCCTATGGGAAAAACAAAAATTTCAAAGATTATTGGAAGTTTGTTAATAATTCGTATACAACGATGTAACCGCGAACTTTAAAAATACTTAAGTAGGTATTTAAAAAAAAAAATTGCATGAGGAATGTTTGCTTTTCAAACCAAGATTGAAAAGTCGATAGAGTCAGCAATTCATACAAAAAATTTACAGTTTATATTCGAATTACTACCATAGTTACTACACTTAACTTATACGAACTTGTTGTCAAAACAATTACAAATAATTGAAAGAAAGTTCACTGCGCTATCACGTAGTAAGAGCAACTCGAATTGTTAATACAAGTTTCCAACTATTCGTATGCAAAGAATGAAGTAAGAAAACCCTACGGAGTAATTACAGAAACAATGCAAGTTACTTTGAGAACTTGTTGTTAATACACGCCACTAATGTGGCATTTGGTCATAGTACACTTTCGTCGGAGTCGTACATTTTTGACAATAATAAAATTGGTCAAAGATAAAGAAAACTTGGCGAAACGTCTAAAGAAGCTTTGTCGTGATTTGCAAAAAGTAAAAAAAAAAATCAAATTCCGATTATAATATTTTCGCTAGTCATGTCATAAGCGTTTCCTAATTTATAGAATAGATCTTGTCAAGATAATTTAAAACACCATTTAAAAGTTGTAAACAAAAGTGTAACGTGTAACATCGATGTTAATTAGATTATGTTAATACAACAAGAATGAATGTTGTTATTCTTACAACTTAAGTTTTGGTTAGTGAAATAAATTACATTGGTCATGTGAGATTTGTTTTAAACTAGTTTAACTTATTATTTCTTGTTTCTTTCGTCAGAATCCTCATTTAAAAAAATTGTTAGGTAAATATATAATATAATATGCTTCCATGCTGGACTGGCAGTGATAGAAAAACGTAGAATGTGCCAGCTGCATCTCCTCCCGTGCATGCTGTAAAAATCATCTAAGGGAATTGAGGGTTTCAGTGTATTGCAATTTAGGCGATGGGCTGACAACCCGTCACTATAGCAATATACATAATCATCATCTGTATTAGCTCTCGAAACTTGTCAGACGTGGCGGAACAACCTATGTTTAGGTCGTTTTTGCTCTGCCTACCCCATTAGGGATACAGGCGTGATTGTATGTATGTATGTATGTAGTTAGGTAAATATGTTCAAAATCCAAGTTTAAAACATTGAAGATAAGTGACTCTACGTTCGACTTTGATCAGAGGTAATATTTTTATTTAGGCCAATTGTAATACAACCGCTACACCTGCAGTCTGAAGTAACATTTATCCAGCTTACATCACATCACACTAACTTGTACTCGAAACAAACAGCCGAACTTATACCGAACATGCCGAAGAAAGCGACCGGTTCGGGCGAAAGTGGCTCTGGAAAAAAATAAAAACAAAGATGGCCGCCAGCTGTTTTATTTTTAATATTACGTCACGGTTTGGAGGGCAGGTTTTTGAGCCTCAATTGAGTTGTTATTTGGATGTAATTGATGTAATGGATAGTTTGATTTTGATTTATTAGGGTCATATTTTATGTATCTATGGACAGGTGAGATAAGATGAGTTTTTAATTCGATTCGGAATTCCGGACCTTGTTATATCATCTCAAATGTGTGGGAGTTTTATTCATTCATATTTTCTGTTTGTAGAAAGCATGATTTATTGTTATTACTACTGTTTCTGGGGTTGAGGGGCCTCTGAGCTTTGGGGTTTTGATTGGGAAGTTTGTGAGTTTGATTCTTCTTCTTCGTCGTTTCCTCATGTCTGAGGGTCGTGAGTTTGATTATCACAGTATAAAAAACTGGCCAAGTGCGAGTCGGACTCGCGCACGAAGGGTTCCGTACCATCATTTATAAAAATGGCAACAAAATCATATCTGATGTCCGACTCGCAATTAGCCGGCTTTTAGTATTTATTGTTATAGCGGCAATAGAAATACATCATAAAAAATATCAACTATCTAACTATCACGGTTCATGAGAAACAGCCTCCGAAACATTATCTACAAAAACGAGCAAAAAAAAAAACACGTTTAATAATAATTGTATTCTAGTTTTTAGTATTTTTTATAGCGGCAACAGAAATACATCATTTACGAAAAATTTCAACTCGGTGGCTATCATGGTTCATGAGATACAGCCTTGAGACAGACGGACAGACAGGCAGCAAAGTCTTATTAATAGGGTCCCGTTTTTTACCCTTTGGGTACGGAACCCTAAAAACACAGGTACTATTACCCTGAAACTTGTTCCCTGCTTAGCAAGCAGATGTCATCTGGTTACTGGACTAATAAGATGATTAGTTCTATGTTTCGAAACGCTGTCAAGTCGGAAATGTTCAACTCTCCACAGAAGAATATAATAATATTCTAAGATGTTACTCATATATTTTTATTGTATTTGACATCAAAGTTCTTGCGCCAATTTCTTGGTGTATATTGCGTGTAGCAACTCCCCGCCTTTAGTCCGGTCATGCATTAAATGCACTCAGTCGCATAGTGCAAATAGGTCCTTACAAAAAAAAAAAGAAAGAAAGTTAGTATTGATACCAAAAATTTTACGTCTAGTATACGAACCCACGACCCATAACGATCCGTACCGCAGCTCTAACCAACTAATAACAATTTACACTATTAGTAACAGATCACCGATCTCTATACATTGCGTGCTTCACACCTGCGCGTGGGCAACTAGTTCACTGGGTTACCGATACATTGCGCGCGAACTATGACGACATACTAAACGATGCTTTAGTATGCAGTTGCCAAATATGTTGGATAATATGCGTGCTGTTATGAATGTTACAGTTTTAGTTTTTTTGGTGCAAGTTTTGGGACAATAGATATTTCCAGTTTAGAAAAACATATAAGTAATACCTAATCCTGATCAACCCATTTCAATATAAAATATTTAGTGACCTCTGTGATAGTGGTCGTTATGCAAAGCTTATGAGACTGAGATGCATTGAGACTGACAAGTCAAACTTCGTCTGACAAGTTTTGAGAATTGTTTAAGATAGATCTGTATGTTGCTGTAGTGACAGGTTGTCAGCCAATCGCCTAAATTACAATACACTGAAACCCTCGAATCCCTTAGCTGATTTTTATAGAATGCCCGGGAGGAGATTCTGCTGACACGTTTCCAGTCCGGCATGGTAAATAATAACATGGGAATCGAACTTTCGACCTCCGCATCGAGAGCCCAAGGCTCAAAAAATTACAGGCAGTTAGAGTTATACTAAGGTTATCGCATATGCTTAGGTATTTTATACCTTTCCCCATTATAATAAAAATCATTTATAACTCGGTTCCGATATGCTAAACAGAACTAATCAGAAGTTCCGGGTTTCTCCGGCCGGTGCTAATCGAGATAGCGACTTTCCCCGGCCGACAGATGGCGTTGAAAGATGACAATCGTATACGTAATAAAGTTGTAATAAGTGTCAAATTACGAAGTAGAAATGTGAGCCTTGGTTGTATTATTTCCATTTGCGCAGGCTTTGCTCTTGACTCTATACAATATACTTTCTTCCATGCTGGATTAGGCGTGAAAGAAAAACATAGAATGTGCCAGCTGCATCTTCTCCCTGGGCCTGGGCATGCTGTAAAAACTAGCTAAGGGATTTGAGGGTTTCAGTGTATTGAAATTTAAGCGATGGGCTGACAACCCGTCACTATATCATCTGTAATAGCCCTGAAAACTTGTCAGATGTAGCGGAACGACTTTTGATTAGGTCGTTTTTGCTCTGCCTAGCCCATTAGGAATAAAGGCGTGGTTTTATGTATCTATGATGTATATAATATAATAGTAACTAGTGGTAACCGAGATGAGACAGAAGAGCTTAACCAGAAATAACATTCCTACTCATCGACAGACCATAGACTTGGACAACCATAAATCACAGATAAAGATTCAGTAAAAGAACTGTGTTGAACTGTGTCAAAGAACTGCCCATTGTGTGTGTTGTGAGTTGGAAAATGATTTATTTATTTATTTATTTTTCTCGTCTAACGTCTTTGAGTCAAATTAAAAACAGAAATCGAAATTCTGTAGGTATGTTTATCAATACCTACCATTGACTATGAGTAAATAGACCGAAAATGATTTCAGTACTGTGACATCACGTCATTATTCGCTTGCCATTCCCGTGTTTATGGCACTAGTGGAACTTTAACCTAAAGCTAACCGATC